>JAOBRG010336772.1:3838-15012 GCA_027574985.1 Umimayanthus nakama | reverse complement strand
GCCTTGCTGTTATTAACCGAGAGTGAGGTCTGTACGGAAATATCAAACTGATGCCTTGCTGTTATTAACCGAGAGTGAGGTCTGTGCGGGAAATATCAAACTGATGGACTGCTGTTATTAACCGAGAGTGATCTCGTGGGCGTCTTCGTACGGCTCAAGCACATTGGTTAAGCCAGTGGAATGACTTTTTTTCTTTTTTTTCTTTTCATTTTAAAACTAAACGTTCATCGGCCGAGGTAGTTTTTTTAAAAACCTCTTGTTGTGATCGAAATATAATATGACCAAAGAGAATTGTGTTCAGCATTGAATTGAAAGACTATTAATACCTGTTTTGAACTACACTGAATTATATTCTGCTTTAATGGCGAATGTAATTGTGCTACTTAACAGTTCTCGTCTGACATATGCTATCGTACAATTTGTTAACAAATACAGCGGTCATCTTATGTACTGTGCTTTACCCATTTTCAAACTTCGCAAGCATAAACCGAACTGCCTTTTTCCAGACCAATCGGCCCCTCCACCGCGAAAAATCTCAAGTCGGTGTCCTAATCTAAGACTGGAACTTCAAAGTATACAGTAGCAGTATTTTACCTCGTCTGGCATAAATCAGTGGAAATTTAAAAGAGAAACAAAAGACAATAAGAAAGCTTCTAAACGAAAAGTGTGAATGCAGTAGAACCAAGTTCGTTACCCGAGAAACGGAGGTGCTTGAAAAGTAATAATAATATAATTATAAAGATTTAAAGTGGCTTTTTCTAGAAAAATTCAAAGACACTGGAAAAGCTAACAATGGCAGTGGTCCAAATTGTGCCTCAAAGCTGGAAAACGGGCCTTATTTTGGTTGATTTTCGGATTGTAGGAGAAGAAAATTTTTTCAGTATAGTTTTGCCATCTTCGCAAGCTCCACAACGAGGACTTTTTTTTGGTGCAATCTTTCATTCCGTTCAGTGCCAAAAACCCACGTCCTGAATAAGTAGCATTCAAGCACTGAGCCATTACATTACATTCGCAGATTAGCAGGCAGGCCAAGACGTAATGTTTCTAGTTACGGTGTCAGAGCGATTACGTTTCCCCCGCGTTCAGTAAGGCTCTACGCTGAGAACGAAGTACATCATTGAACAATAACAGTAACAATAACTGACCTTTTGAACAATACGCTATTGTATGTTCTTTACGGATGGTCAGTTTAAGAGTTAAGGTTTTGGTTATTTGTTTTGTGTTTTTATCCAATGGGATCTTTCGTTCTCGGAGTAAAGGGCGACTCCCCGTCGTTTTGTGTCCCCACAGAACATAAATCGCTGGCGTTTATCGTCCCCCTCCAAATATGGAAATACAGCATAAAAAAACAGGTGCATCCGGTTGCACACTCGTGCCATAAAAAAAATCACCAGCGTTTTCCGTCCCCCTCCAAGCGCCATCCGCCTGTGTTATCTATCATCTCAAATACTGACATTTTAAAGACAACATGCGAAATTTTTCCTCAGTGACTACAGGCTGCGTTCTGCCCTTACCAGAATCACTAACGTTTACCTTCCATTTCAGTTGTTTCTAGATAACATTCAAAGCGCACATTTGGATGATTTGCACTCCATTGTTGGTTACGAAAGGCATATTAGTTATAATAATAATACAAGTTATTATTAGAACACCTTGTTAGAACAGCTACAGGCTTTTTTTATAAGAACAAACTTTACAAGAACACTCAGGCTTAGTTTTGTTAAAAATTAAAGAACAAGCTAAGAACAGACACCCGGCTGAATTTTTGATCAGAAATATTTAAGAAAGTTTTTTAATTCCTTTTACACAGATTGAGATATACATAAAAACAAAACTTGAGAGAGTTTAGCTTGATCATCGGGCGCTGGGACAACGATATATAAGCAAGTTCGTCACAATCGCGGACGCTTTATTGACAGTTGCAATATTTTTCGCTGAATGAAACAATAGCAAACATATATTTCTTAGTGCCATTTTACACGTATTGTTCCGGGCAACTAAATATCAGGGAATAAGAAAAATTTAAGAACAATTTAAGAACAATTTGAGGCTGAAATCGCCCAAAAATAAGAACAGCCCAGGCTGAGTCGAAAATTACTGGTTTTTATAAAAAAAAAGCGTGAAATGTTGTTCGAAGGGCAAGTCTTCGGGGCGCGAGAGATTATTTGGAAAGGGCTGAAGTTGTCTCTTTCCATGAGGACAAACAGTCTAGTTAACGGAAGTGAAACAACGTCAAAATCTTCTGTACATTTATACAATACAGTACTGATCTCACATAGTGCAATGACGTACACAGTGGTATCGAATGACCTACAATCAAGATCAATAGTCGTTGGGACGAAGTCATTATGTAAGCCGAAAAACTATACTTTCTAATCTTAAAACAATTTTAGCGTTATGAAAACGGTCAAACGTTACAACAACAATTCTTTGATCCCCCTTGCCCCCTTTTCAATGTTGGAAACTCTGACTGCACAAAAAGGACTTTTTTCTTGTCGGTTTAATAGCGTTTACTCAACATTGTTGTGGGGTGAAGGGAGCCGTCCCAACATTATTGACCATGATTGTAGATCGTTGAAAACTTGACAATTGTTTACTTCTTCTTCTCAATCTCAGCTTCCCCGAGCCAACAAAATGCCGATGCAAATGTTCCTTCATTTTATTTGGAGGGGGACGGAAAACGCTGGTGATTTCGAGCACGCTATTGTTGTTTTGCTGTGTTACCATATTTGGAGGGGGACGGTCAACGCTAGCAATTTTGGTCCTATAGGGGACACCAAACGCGGGGGGACCAAAATCGCTGTGACAGTGGTATACAACCTCGTTCCCAGTGCCCTCTCCTCTTCCTCCCCGTCGAGAGAAACGGGGAGAAAGAAGAAAGGGCCCTGGGAAAGAGGTTGTACTGTATATGAATACATACGTGCCACGCGATTAGTTGAACTAGTCATCTTTATTCAAAAATATTGCTATTTAAGAAGGGTCGCACCATGTTTGTATTAATTCAAGAGTTACATAAGAATTTTGTGAATTTAACAGCACTTTGAAAACAATGAGAAGTGGTTCGTTATCCTCTATCTCTGTGTGCTTATCGTTGTCAAAATCTAAACTTTACTCTTCATCTTGGTCTTCTGGCTCCGGCTCGACCGCTGGCTCGGGTTTTGGTGCCGGTGCAGGCTCAGGCTCCTCGCTTTGTTTCTGTAGTCCCTGGAATTTCTCCATTGCACTTGCCGGTTTTTGGACGTCATCGGGTCCCGCAATATCATCAACGATGTCTCCCATCAGATCCATCTCGTCTCGGATTTCCTGAGTTTTTCCCTTGTAACGGCCGATGTCTTCCATAATGCCGTCGATGACTCTCTCTAGCGGTTGCACTTTCCGTTCCTCCTCTTCGTATCTTTGGACGGGAATAAATCGCATGTTAGTGCACGTGTACTGATGACTTTGTGTATAGCAGTCCGTAGGCAGGGGGCATGTGCATGGTACTGATTGTACATGTATGCAGATGTTATGACAGTGCCCACGGAAGGTAAGCCTCCCCCCCCCCTCTTTTTTGAAAAATACAAAGAGTTAATGAAAAAACGTTTTTTCTGCTTCTCCCCCCACTTAGAGTCACCAGTCAGCCCCCTCCCCTTCTCCCCTCATTTTCAAAGTAGCTACGCTGCTTACCTTGTTACAAGTTCTTTAAGTTGTCCTTGAAGAAACTCAATTTTTTCCTCAGCTTCGATTTCTCGTTCCGTGACCGCGTTGTAGCGTTCGTCTGTGGCTGCGAGACTCTCGCCAGTTTGGTTAATGGAATTCTCCAGGTATTCAACCTTTTCCTCCAAACGTTCGCACTTCGTGTTTGCCTTCAGTAGCTCGTCTTCCGTTACTCGAAGTTTCTGGTTACACTCGACAAGTTTGTGTTCTTCTTCGGCAGCAATCTGCAAGAAACCAAACATTTTTGACCAAACGAGCAGGATGGAAAATCGTTAGACCTCGACCACTGTCTTGCTTTGCAATTTAGGCCCTGTTCATATGGAGGTGGGCCAGCCCGGTAGGTGGGACAGCCCACCAGGTGAGATGAATTTTTTCGCGCGTTCACATGGGTAAATTTTGTCCCGGCCGCTGGGCTGTGTTTTGTCACGTAATCACTGACGCGCGAATATTCGAACGTGACCGCATTTATTTTGGTCAGCAAACTCGTTTCAGCATGCGCAGTTGGCAATTTTTCATCCCGGTAGGTGGGATGGGCTGTTCATATGGGACAGTCGGCTGGTGCGGCGCCAATCTGTCTGGCCCGGTAGCTGGGATCTCGGTAGCCTTGTACCGGGATCCCACCGAGCGGGCCAGCTCGCCTCCTCATATGAACGGAACAATGTTTTTGTACGGATAATAGGCGTTCAGCGGGATCTCGCCCAAGCGGGCCATCCCACCTACCGGGCCCATATGAACAGGCCCTAAGAGACTTTCAAAAAGAACGGAAACAATATGAATGTTTCTGTCTGGTAGCCAAAGAAGTTTTCCAGGGGGTGAAACTTGCTTTTTAAATGCACCACACGTTTGTCTTATAGATCTACCAAGGAGCAACCTTTCCAGCCGCGAAAGCGTTTACAAAGCAGATCTTAACAAACAGGCCACTGATAAGGAAGATTCGAATCTATCCGAAAACCTGTAATCCTGGCTTTGACTGCACGATGAGGCTAGAACTGTACGGACAACGAATTGGTAAGAATGCCAACTTTCACCGAAGACGGTGCCGCGTTGATTAAAGCATGTTGTTCAGCTGCGGGCACAATGCTATTGCATATAAACCTATTTTTGTAAGAGCTTTTTTGGAAAAACCTCCGTGTTTGAAAAATAGTCAAACGTTAAAGCCTAGCTCTTAAGACTGCACCTCAGGACCAAAGGTTTACACTGAGAATCCAATAACAGAAGCTTAATTGGTTCATGAATCTCTTTTACGGTTCGACCCCACTTCCCCCTCCCCTCCCCCTTTCCCTCTTAAGTTTCCAAAGGTTATCTCGAAGGGAAGAAGCCCGTTGGGGTCTTTTAATTTTCAAGACAGTAAATAATGAGGTTTACTTTTTATTTGACGTTTAAGCATTGTCATGGTTGAGTAAATTGTGTAAAAGTCTTGCTCAATGTTTTATAGGCGTCAGTTCCAAAATTTGCAGCAATCATCTTGAAAAGGTCAGAAAAGAAGCCTACCTCTTGAGTTTGCAAAACAAAATTCATAAAGAAGACCACTTCAAAGAGAAGACAATCCAAAGACCTTATAAAAACAGCTCATGGTCTTCTTTTCTCAAGATTTTGCGTTAAATACTCAAACAAAGTGAAGTTTAACCGTTGAACGTCCAATTTGAACACTTTGATGTTAGTTGAGTGATTTCATCGCTTATAACTTGTACAAAACTAATTATGAGAACTTTAACTTTTCGATAAATTTGTTCTAATTCCTTTTTTCGTTCTATTTTTTTAGTTCTGTTTGTATTAGAGACTGTATGCACATGTTTTCTACAAATTTAAAAAAAATGGTTATAACATGATTGCCAATTAAAACTTACTTAGTTGTTGTTATGAAAGATAATTAGCTGCTTGCATGCCAAATCTTAATCTTTTACGTCCAACCATTTAGGAAATCACGTGGAACCAAAATGACACCTACCCCAGTTTAATTTGCTACCATAAATAGCTTGTCGTCTGAGGGTTAATAGTTTTTTTTTTTTTTTGCTTCACCAAGGTTTTTTAGATATTTCGTTAGATTCATGGGAAATCTATCGGAGTAGCAAAGACAATAGTAGGTCTTACATTCGTTACAAACATACAGATTATAAATATCTTAGCTCAGACAACTTATCTTGCTGTTGTGCTTGTTTGGTATCAGATGAAAACGGGCAGTGTTCAAAGAACGTCGATGGTGAGACATTTAAATGCAAGTGTAATAAAGGTTACATTGGCGACGGATCGACATGCAGAGGTACGTCTTAGATAGCGGACATGTTTACGATTGGTGTAAAACTTCAGTGGTAGATACTGTTATTTGTGTAAGTAGCTCAATGTAACAATCACACACACAACTACTAACTCTCCCCCCTTTTATGTCTCTCTGTCTCTGTCTGCCTCTCTCTCTTTCTCTCTCTCTCTCTCTCTCTCTCTCTCTCTCTCTCATAAAACTTTCTTGTTGCGCGCGATTTTTTTTGTTTTGATTATAATGTTTCTGGGCCAATCAGATTGTATTTTTATATTTGTAATTGCATGTACTTACACATTTTTGCACAGGACTGCAAAGTAATTGCACTCCTCTAAGTTATTACAATCTAATTTTTCATGTATAATGAAATCACTGGAAAACACCTTAATATGTACATTTCCAACCAACTGCTGTTTTGCCAAAATCAGTCCCAATTTTATGGTTTGGTTGGTTTTCAATCAAAAATTCTGCGATCGCTGACCTGAAAGTATGCAGGCATAACTGCTGTAAGGAACCACTGATTCTATTTGTTTAACTTACGCTAGTTATTCACACCTAATTGAAAAATGGTTGTCTTCTGAATTGTTGCATTGTGCATTGCGCATTGTTGCATACCGAGACCGCAATGCACTATGGTTTGAACAAATTTTTGATTAAATTAATGTGCAGTGCATGCCAAGACCGCAAAGTATTGTGGTTTGCATTGCTTTCATGGCTAAAACGCGAATGACGCAGTCCCATAGTAGGTACCTACAATGTTGTTTAGAAATTCGGTCTAGGTATGCAACAATGCATAATGCACAATGCAACAACTC
The DNA here is from genome assembly GCA_027574985.1 of Umimayanthus nakama. Taxonomy (NCBI): domain Eukaryota; kingdom Metazoa; phylum Cnidaria; class Anthozoa; order Zoantharia; family Parazoanthidae; genus Umimayanthus; species Umimayanthus nakama. Next base: position 8,247 of record JAOBRG010336772.1, on the reverse strand, counting down.
AGAAGACAACCATTTTTGAATCAGGTGTATAATACAACTCAAACATAAATTATACTTGACGTCTCTTTCGCAGAAAAACTACCGTACAGAGTTATCGGAAGAGCCGGTCCCGACGTTTACACGTATGGTAAAGTGCTAAGTGTCAGAAAGAACCGAGTGAAATTTCTACCCGATAACGCCGTTGAGCCAGTATATGGAGATCGCTTCTATGATTATGCCGTGGACGTCATACCAACCCGGGAACAGCTAGTTAGAAATCCGTTCGTATATATTCTCTTTCGCAAGGTTCCGGGCTCAAAAGAATTTTTTTGGGGTGAGTTGTTTGTTTTTCAAATAACTAAAACAGATTTTAACCCTACTTTAAGGGGGCGCAACAGGGTAAATTTTGGTGGTTATTAGAGGAGTTGGAGACGATATTTAAAAAGGGAAAAAAACAGAAATTCAACAAACACTTAAGCAAGCAAGTGCCACTCCTCGAATAGCATACGAGTTGGCGTTCTTCCATTAAATATTAACTCCAAAAATTTAAAATTAAATTTCATAAAAACTCAAAATTCTTTCAAAATTAACAACCCTCCCCCACTTTTTTTCCCAAATACCTCGAAAAACTTTCAAAATATTTGTGAGCCTTAATCAACTATAGTACTGTGTTCGGTGTTCCTATGATTTAGTTTTGTGATATTCCTAATTTGAACGGAAATACTAGCCTTTATGACGTCATTGAGCCTAAACTGAGTTCAACCCTACCCTGTCAAATTTGGCAAGTTGATAAAATAATAGCCAAGGACGAAAACCGTCCTGGCGAATTTTAAAATTCCGCTCCAATTATTTTTTATGACTCAAACAGTGCAGTTTTGTATGCTGAAAATGGGGATTTTTCGTTAAATGGATGCAGAAAATTAAGTACGACTTCGATCATAAATCACTGGGACGGAATTAGAGTAAACATTGTACTAAATCTCACAAACTAACTAAAAATTGTTGAAATTGAAACTGACAGACGCATTGACGTCTTGAAATTGAATAAACAGTTTGAGTTATGATACTCACATTCGTTAACAAACTAAAACTATAAAAAATATTTTCAACATCACTCAGACAACTTTATAATTAGCTTCCCATTGATATGTAGGTTTGTGGGTGTACGATGCGTATTAACGGAGATACATACAGAAAACCAAAAACACCGCTCAAGGTGAACGGTAACCTTAATGACGGTGAAATGATTGCTAAAAAAATTTGGTTTATAAATAAATGCGAGCATCATAGTTCAAACTGTTTATTTCGCTTCTAGATGTCAATGCGGTTGTCAATTTCAGTTTCAACCACTTTTAGTTTGTCTGTGCGTTTCAGCACAATTTTGACTTTAATTCCGTCCTTGGGATTTTTAATTGCAAATATTATTGATTTCCGCAGGCATTTGAAGAAAACTTCCTATTTCGAGTGTACAATACTGCCCTGTTGAGTCGTAAAAATATTTGGCGCGGAATTTTAAAATTCCCGAGGATGGTTTACATCTTCAGCTATTACTTTATGATATTACCGAATTTGAGGGTATGAGGTTAAAAGTTGAGGGAGCAATGACCATTTGCGTTGTCGCAGTTTTAGCCAAAACAGGCCTCGAAAAACTCACTCGTAAAGTACGCCGTACGTCGTACAGTTTTACTTCCGGTGAAAACTGTTTATCATATCTCGCAAACTGTTTGACGTATTGCCAAAAAATTTTTTGACTAGAAGTTTATTTGATGTATATTTATAATCCGCGAAAAACTCAAATTTGATATTTTGAACCTTTTCAACGTGTACGGTAAATTTAACTTTTTTATATATATAACTCAGTAACTCTTTTGACTTAAAAAGCTTAACCCTAGCTGGCCCGTTCTTTTATGGGGCGACTGGGCACGGAGGGAGGGAGGAGGGGGGGGGGGAAGTGCTCGCAGTTCATGAAATTTGGTAGGGTAGTACAGAATATTTAACTTATTAGTTTACTGTAAGTTGATTGGTAAATGACGTCATCTTTACGTCTTAATGACGTCATAACCGTCAAAATTTGGAATTCCGATCAAAACAGAAAAAGTTTGGAATCGTTTCTGACTATAATAACGATAAATAAATGATACAAATTAAAAAGAAAACTTCATTTTTGATACAGATATTAGTATTTCAAAGAAACTTAGTTGTACTTAGCGTGTTTCTTCAATCACTTCAAGCCTCACGTTACTATGCTACTCAAATCCCTTGCATTCAATTGACTAGTAAAACTTTAAATTTTGACGCAGCGCAAAGTATTTGGCCGCCATCTTGGATTTCAAAAAGAGGTGCTGCGCAATACCTATGACGTGATAAATCACGTGCAAACTTAATCAATTTTGGAAAAGAAAATATAATTTCTTAACTTTGAGATAAAGAATTCGCATAAGTTCTGAGGAAACCATAAATTAGAAAAAGATATCAAAATAGTCAAAATTTGACTTGAGTTGGCGTCAAAAAATCAGGTTGCCATGGCAACAAGGTCAACTCTTGACAAAAACTTTTTACGGAATTTTGTTTAACAATAAGTTTTAGTAACAGCGGCAAAAATTCGTAGGGTTTGCTTTAACGGCAATGAAGTTCTCGAAGGTTAAAGTCATCGCGGGCGCTTTATTTTTTTTCTATGGTTACGGATAAGGGAATCACATTCTACGTGAACTGTAAACCGCTAATGCTCATTCTCATATTGTGTTACAGGGTATAGGGGCTGGAACGAAGTCAAGGAAGGAGGTTTCTACAATATCACTCAGTTTTTCACAAGTTGGAACTTTAATTACAACGAATTTCTTACAAAACCAGTCAATGACGGCAAGTCATACAAAGTGAAACTTGACGACATCCGCGTATTTGGTAAGACTCTAACAAGATTTAATACTTTGCTTTCGAATTACGTTCAAATGTTTGCTGTATTTTTTCGCACGAAGCTTCGACTTAAGTTTATTTTTCTCGGGAGCTGAAGCGTGACTCAACAGTAGGCTGTTGCCATGTGAGCGCTCACGATCGCCGGATAACTGGAATCATTGAAGCGAAGAATCGCTCACGATTGCAGACGACTGCCGATGAAAAGTGTTTCCATATAATCGCTGACGATTGCTGACAAGCGCTGATGACCGCACGATCGCTAAAAAATGTTTCCATGCGTGAAATTGCTGACGAACGCTGTCTGAACATTTTCTAGCGATCCGGCGATTGTGAGCGATCATGTTAATGGAAACTAGGCTTTAACGTTTTCTGCTTTTGATAGCAATAATTTATGCAAGTATAAGGAGTAACAACAGTTACAGTAGTAGTAATAGTAACAATAAAAAAATTATTTATAGAGCTTTGAATTATTGCCTGTTCTTAACTCTATGCAATGATACTCATTAAAAATTTTAAAGGATATTGTAATACTGTAGTGTGCGAGTCAGTTCCGACCGAGAGCATCTCCCAGGGTACTTGTTGCTTGATGAGTCCCGAGGGTCCGGGCATATGGCAGTTATTTGTGTCCCAACCCCCCCCCCCCCCGCATTTTCAAACAACAAGAAACTTACTTGAGGGTCGCAATAGGGCTAACTGTCATCTGACAATGACCAAAAATGTTACTGACAAATGGCAAACAGCCAAGAAAGAACTGACAGCTGACCTTGCTGTTGCAGTTGTCAAATGTCACTCGGCTAAACAGTACGCTAGCAAACATCTTAAACTTGTTTATGTTTATAATTTCATCATTATCTACGTCATCGTCAAAATCATTGTCATAATCATCATCACCATCATCTTCATTATCATCAACACCATCATCATCATCACCATCATCATCACCATCATCATCATTATCACCATCATCCTCATCACCATCATCACAATCATCATCACCGTCACCATCACAATCATCATCATCACCATCATCATTACCATCATCATCACCATCATTATCACTATCATCATCATCATCATCACCACCATCATCATCTTCACCATCATCATCATCACCATCATCACAATCATCATCACCATCACCATCACAATCATCATCATCACCTTCATCATCATCATCATCACCACCATCATCATCACCATCATCATCATCACCATCATCACAATCAACATCACCATCACCATCACGATCATCATCATCATCACCATCACGATCATCATCATCACCATCATCATTACCATCATCATCACCATCATCATCACCATCATCATTATAACCATCATCGTCATCACCATCATCACCATCTTTATCACTATATCATCACCATCATCGTCATCACCATCATCATTATCATCATCACCACCATCACCACCACCACCATCATCATCATCATCACTATCATCATCACCATCATCGTTAGCATCATCATCACCATCATCATCATTACCATCATCGTCAT
>JAOBRG010336761.1:0-13249 GCA_027574985.1 Umimayanthus nakama | reverse complement strand
GACAACTTGCAAACATTGGCTCGCCTTGGTGCATCCTTTCTCTGTATTAGCTTTTTGATGCATTTTTCATCCATTTTCCTAAAGAGTAAAAAGAGACTATTGCCTTACTAATATTTGTTCTTGCCCACTTTTAGATCATTCCAGTTTAGACTTGCAGAAAGTATAGCCAGTGGAGCGCACGTTGTTCCAGAAATATTTGATGCAAAAGAGCAGAGGAATGCCCTTGGTGGGTTAAAATCCAAGAAGGGAAATGTTGGAGTGAAACGTACAGGACATGCTGCTTTGGGTAAGTGCTGAGGGATGGAAACTAATACCAATTTTACCTTGGGCCACTAGATCTCATAAAGAGCCCTGGCCCAGTTTAAAATAGAGAGAAGTTTAAGTCTAACCAACTTCAGAAACTAAAACTTTTTGGAGTTTTTCAATGATCAGAAACACTTCTATATTTTCTGCTCAGCTGATTTCTAGCTTTCCTTATGCTTCCACAAAGGTACACTATAGTCAACTCAAAGATTATGTTGACTAACATGAGTTATTTCATTAAACCATACTTTAATTACCCTTTCTTTCATTTATAGGAACAAAGAGTGAGTTAGGTAGCAGTGTTCAGAAGCTAAATGCAAGGCCGAGTGGGTTTGCAGTATTTCAGGACGAAACACCTATTGGACCAAAGAGCAGTCTACCTCCCTCAACTGGAGAGTGGCAAGCGCCACCCACTGTCCCTACAATCACAAGGGAAAACACACAAAAACCGGGAACATGGAACACTGTTAAGGTGAGTTAGCAGTTAAAACACCGTTTCTGACATATGGGCTAAACCCAACTTTTTGCGCACTTTTTAAACATTTTTATTAAAATGAGTTACAAATTCGTTTTTCTTTGCTTGATTTTTACGTTAGTTTCTAAATTACTGACTTTGACCACACGAGTACACCTCTTAAAAACACTTCTGTGCTGACTATAGGAATTTCAATTATTTTAAAATCAAAGAATCCTACCCCTTCCTGAGATCTCTCAAGCTTTTGAAGTGGACTGCTGGTTTAGCACACACTGTAAATATGTCAGTTAAGGTAAATGAAGAATCTTTGAAAACTATGAATATTAATAATCTTTAAGTTGACACAGTTGTGTAAAGCCATAGCCGTTACTTTAAACTGAAAGTGGAACTCTTGTGAACAGGGTTTGTACGGACCCTGGAAATGCCCTGGATCTGGTTGTTCAAAGCCCGATTAGTACTAATCCTGGGCTAACTCCATAGGTTTTATTAATAGTTAAACCAGGATTAGCACTAATCGGGCTTTGAACAACCGGGCCCTGGAGTGTTTTATTCAGCCCGGAAAGTCTTACAGAACTATATTGAAAAAATAAATTCCCGAAATGGTGCATTTTGTTGATTTCATTACAAGTAACAATAGAGTAGAAAGTCAAACCACTGCTTAGTATTGAAGTGATACACTTGAAGCAGTGATCACATTAACTTTTTTTACATTAAAAAAATTTGTTTTAAACAATTCGATGTGAATTCTACATTCATTTTGGGCTTCAAGAACCCTGGAGAAGCCCTTGAAAAAACGGTAAAACAGCCCTGGACAATCCTGGATTTTTTAATTTCTTAAGATGTACGAACCCTGTGTGAAAAATTCGGCCAAAAAATGATCTGTTGTACCAGCTGCATCGTCATAAATTACAGAAAATAATAATTATGAAAAAAATATTGTATAATAGTTTGACATACACAGATGTAAAAGAGTTTTGGTCCTTTTTCGTTTGCTATAAATGAAATATGAGCGTCTTTGAAATAGGTTCCTCAAGGTCACTATGGGCACTCAGTGCCAGCACAGAGGCAAAACTTCGACGTTCATGTTGATGAAGATGAATCTTCTAGTCAAGCATTGCGCACCCCTCAGCACACCATGATGGACAAGGTCTTGAGCGCTAGGAAACCAGAGAAACATCATTCTGTGATGGAATCACTGAGAAAAGTAAGTAAACTTCCTCTGGTTGTAGACTAAATCTATATTGGAGGGCCCTTGGACTACCCTTAAACTTAAATACATCGGTGGTTTTGCCATCTGTTTAAGGAAGAAAGAAACGCCATGTACTTTTTTTAAAAGTGTTCTTATATATATTTTCTAGTATGAGTGACATTACGGCAAGTTTTGTATCAGAAAGAAGGCTATGTTCTATGATATCTAGGTTATTTTTATTGAAGTGGGCTTGTTGTTTCCAGTTTCTTGCTGTAACTGACTGCGCAGTTGATAATAACGTTTCTATTGTTAGTACACGTATAACTATCTGTTACATGTACTTTAAGTTCAAATATGTTTATCGTTAAATAAGCGCATTTACCTTGTACCTTTTCCAATCACACAAAAGCTTTGGTTAAGGCAAGGGTGTAATTTTGCAATTCGTAAAACAGGAAATATGACTGGTTTGGTCTTGTTTGGTAACTAAGAGTTTTAATGTCAGTAATATGACTTCTTAAAATTCAATTTATTTTGTTTCTCGCAGGCAGACAATCCGGAAGAAAAGAAATTCAAAGTGATGTATTGCAAAGACAAGATTTATGCTGGAACTGACGAGTTCTCCTTTGAAGAACTGCGTGCTGCACGCATCTTTGCTCGTCTGAGAGAAACTGGAAAAACCAAGCAAGAAATCAACAGCCAGGAGGAGGCAAAACAGACAAATTATCGGGTGATGTACCCAAAGAATGAAGTTTATTCCTTCTATGGAGAATTTCAGCTGGAGGAAATTTGTCTTAAAAGATACTACGCATACAAGGAAATAAAGAGACAAGTTGAAGCAGTGGCAATGGAAACCTTAAAAACTGATGCTTCATCAAAAACAACTTGCTCCCAGCTTCAATCTCAGTATTTCCTAAGTCACCAAGATCAATCCTTGAATCATCTAACATATCCAGGATCACCAATGGATGCTCCGCCTGCTGAGGTAGTTAGGTCTGAAGTGTTGCAGTCAGAAAATTGTCATATGGACACAGGTGAAAATGTTGTTACTGCAAGTGATGAATTGATGGAGATTGCCAGTTGCCTCAAGATGAACAACCAGGAGAATGGACAGTCCCAGCTTCCCAATGTCGAGATGGCTTTCGATAGGTAAATGGCTTTTTTTTAGTTGACAGATTCCTCGTAAGCCTAGTATTTTATAACTTATGTATTGGTGCAGTATAAGGTGGAAACGTAACTGAATTATCTTAAACTGGAAATTCCGCTATAAAACAACAACAGTAGTAATATATTAATACTAAATGTAATAATGATGAAACAACAGTAATAGTAGTAATAATAATAACAGTAATAATAATCCGACATCTCAGCAGTTTGCCCAAAAATGCTTCAATGGACATTTTGAAAAAAAAAACTACTACAGATGTTTTTAATTTAAGAAAATGTTAAATAGCAGTAACAGATTTGTTGTACATGGGCACAAAACCTCTGTTGCCTTGAAAAGGAGCTGTATCATTTTTCATATTGCTTTTATACAGTTCTTGTAAGGGCTACCCAATGCTCAAATGCTTGGAATAAGGGTCATTTTGTTATTGAGGGATGTGGCGTTCATATAAGGCTGCCACTCATTACCAACACTTCTCTTTTTAGCCTTGGTTTCTTAGGATGGCACATAATTCTAAAAACGCAATTAACAAAATTTAAAGCTGGCTAAATCTCGGACTTTACTTTTTTGCTTTAAGGAATATCCCTGCGAAGAAAAGTCTTTCCTTTGTTGGAACAAAAATAGATGGTAAGCATTTTCTTCTTTTGCTGTTTAAAATCGAATAGTGCAGTGCATACAGGCAGATCTGATGTATCACATGTTGTCAATGACTGCCAAATGTTTATCAAGATTTCATGTAGCAGTGTACGTCCATCCATTTATCATAAGAGTAATAGTACGTTGCAAGTCATGATGACGTTGGAGTAGGGCAAAGCCGATTGGTGGAAGCGTTGGCTTTGCCTGCTGATCCGACTCATTTGAACAGCCTCTGGTCATCCTCCAGACCAGAATTCCTTGCGTTTTGGGATTTTTTCTTAGGGCCCGTGACTTCTCAAAAACACAGGTATTTCGTAGGAACTTGGAGAAATCCTTGAAATTTACGACTCGGGTCCACCTTGTATATCCGTTCCGGGTTGGTAGGTTTGGACATCCAATTAAGCAGACGTTTCTTCAAAATTATTTTGTAAGGCGACCAGCTATTGTTCCAAGTTATTGTTCTGGAACACGTACGTATTCGTGTTAAACAATAATGCATTTGTTTTCTGCAATTTCCCTATTGTTAATAAATATCAGTGTGTGTCTAATGAAGGAGTTGGTGGAGGGAGAAAAAGGTGTTTGTGTGTAGAAAGAAGGAGTAATGGAATTCAATGGACACCAAGGAAACAGTTGGACGATTTAGACTTTGCTGATGATATTGCCTTGCTGGTCCATACTTACCTTCAATTGCAAGAGAAAACCACACAACTAGAGGAATCAGCAGCTAAGCTTGGCCTTACTGCTAGCAAGGCTAATTCGAAGTCCATAAGAATGAAAACGACCAACACCACCCCCATAATGTTGCAGACAGAAGACATTGAGAATGTCTCATCCTTTACCTACCTGGGCAGTACAGTCAGCACTACTGGAGGAACAGACGACAACTTCGAAGCCAAAACAAAAAAGCCAGAGTAGCTTTAAACATCTTGCAAAGATATGGAGACATAACAACGTCTGTCAAACTGCAACTATTCACAGCAATGTTAAATCTGTCTTGCTTTACTGATCCGAAACTTGGAGGGCGTCAAAGAGCATGTTGAGGAAAGTCCAAGTGTTTATTAATAAATGCCTTCGAAGAATCCTTAGAATTCGGTGGCCAGAAAAGATCAGGAACGAAGAGCTCTGGGAAATAACGGGCCAAGAACCAGTGAAAAGTGTTATCAGCAGAAGGAAGTGGTCATCGATTGGGCACACGCTTAGGTAGCCGTAAGGATAACATCAAAAAGCAGGCACTGCGGTGGAATCCATCCAAAACATGCCTGGAGAGTGGGCGGCAAAAGGTGACAACTTCAACAGGCTGAAAAAGATGGCCCAAAATCGTGTCCAATGGAAACTTGCTGTTAATGGCCTATGCTCCACCCTGAAGTGAAGGGCGATCATGGTGATGATGATGCTAATGTGTTTGCAAGGGGTTCTGCAATTTTCCTTGTACTTCAAGACCTTACAAAAGCATTACAGACCAAGAAAATACCTGCATAAGTCCTGGAATTTTGCCCTAACCAAAGGGGAAGAACCGTGTTTTACCCTTTTAATGTGTTAATCTCTAATTTGATTTTTATCAGAACATGTGTAACGATCGAAGTTGTCAAAAGTATTTTTTAAGCTTTTGTAACATTCAAGTGGAAGTTCTTTTCATGTGCTTTACCATGACGAAATAATTCAGTAAAGGGGTTGAAAGACTTGCCTCCTTTTTAGTTCTACTTCTTAAAATTAAAACTCATGCATCCTTGTCTTTGTCTTGCGAGAAGTTTACGTTTTTTGACATTCTAACTTCTTATAAGTAAATATAAAATACAATTTAACTAATCATTTGGTTTTAAACTTGCTAGGAAATTGTCAGGATTCCATACGGGGGTATTGCGCGGCAGAAAGTCCCAATGTTATGCTTGGAAACAGTTCTATGTTCAAAGTTGGAAGCAGTTCAGCTTTCAAGCCTGTTGCTGCAACTCAGATACAGCCACCAAGTCCAGCAATTGGTTTCAAAATCTTTGATGACTCAAGCTCATTTATTCCTACAACGTCAGCTGCATTGACAATAGGTGAAGCACAGCAGACTAGAACAGCATCTGGTTTCAAAATTTTTGATGAAAGCAGATCTAGTACATCTGCAGGTAAGAGTGAGTTGACAAAAGATACAACAGCCCAAGTACAGGAACAAAGTGCAGCCTCAAGCTTCAGGGTTTGCGGTGAAGACAGACCATTCACATCAGCGAGGGCTTCTGAGCCAGTTGTAGTTTCAACTGGTAACTTTCACCCTCAACCATCAACAAATGGAACAACCCTTCGCAATTCAATGAGAACTGCTCTTTCCAGTCTTACGTCAGTGAGTTCTGTTTTCTCTCAAAAGTCCAGTGGACCAAACACACAAGGTGTATTGAAGGATTTGAGTTGTCGGCCAACCGGAAGCAGAGAAAACGCTCAGGTAAACGTACTGTCGTATTACTTTCCTACACTTGACCCCAATCCTCTTAATACTTCCACTCTCCTCTCTTTTGTTGTTAGCCTCGATCAACTTAACCTCGGAATGGCCAAGCTAGTTTTAGTGCCCAACTTTAATACAAAATACACTTTGCCAGAAATGAACAAATAGTGAAAGAACGTTTTTGAAAAAAACCCAATCACTCCGACGTAGCTAGACCTACGGGTGCGAAATTTGTGGTTGACTGCATGACTTAAAGGCAAACGCATGCTTCTCTGACTCAATGGCTACGTGTGCAAATATTATTCAACAAATGCTACAGTAATTACTTTAGTACTTAATAGAGGTAAACCGTTACCACTACACTACATGTAGGGTGCTACTAAAGTTTTGTCTTGTCTTACAAATGAACCCGAGGGATATACACTGCCTCTTCATATTCGCTGCCAAACTAGATATTTTCAAATGAACGCATTTTTTCTGAAAGCTGTTAGGTGCTTTTTTAAAATAAATTTTTACATCCGTAAGTACAAAAAGTCAATGCTACATTTTTGTCGCTTTCTTCTTCTTCATCTTTCTTTCACCTGCTGCCTGTTCCTCCTCTTCTTCTCCTTCTACTTTTTCTTCTTACTATTTTTATCTTCTTTTTCTTCTTCTTCTTCTTCTTCTTCTTTTTCTTCTTCTTCTTATTTTTCTTCTTATTTTTCTTCTTTTTCTTCTTCTTCTTTTTCTTCTTCTTCTTTTTCTTCTTCTTCTTTTCTTCTTCTTCTTCTTCTTCTTAGTTTTCTTCTTCTTCTCCCTCCTCTTCTTTTTCTTCCTCTTCCTCTTGGTCTGATCTTGTTCATCATCATCGTCTTCTTCTAATCTTCTTCTAATCTTCCTCTTCATCATCTGCTTCATCGTCATCGTCTTCTTCTAATCTTCCTCTTCATCATCATCTTCTTCTAATCTTCTTCAGTCTTTTTCTTCATCATCTTGTTCTAGTTTTCCTTTTCTTGTTTACTTTTCTATTTTTTATACTTAATCAACTCCTTTCTTATAAGGTTGTATTCTTATGTCTGCAACAACAGTTCAACAGGTTTTACATTCAAACTCCTGATAGCAAGTCCGAGCTAAACAGTTCGCATCTCACCGGCCCATCTCCCACTGTCAATACCAAGATTGCACAGCAGGAAATCCTGGCCATGTTCAACAATCCCCTGGAGGCAGAGAAGGATGCGCCATGGAGCGGTCTTGATGTCACAGACAAAGAGTTTGAGGCTGCCTTCAGCAACGAGAAAGACACTAGTCAGGCTGGTGAGTCTTGTCTCAGGGGGGAGGGGAAGGGGGCTGTGACGACGGTTACCTAACTTTTTAATAGTGGTGTTAATAACAGAACTTGAAGTTTTTAGTAAAACCAATATAAACTAAAGCGGAAGTTGTTTGTGTTAAATGCACAATTTATTGATACAAAACGTCTGAGAGACGAGGAGAATTCTAAATGGGACTTATATCTTGCACATAAAAAATCTTCGACAGGTAATAGACAGCTTCTTCAAGCATTTCCTATATTCGATGACACAAACCACACCAAAGATGAAGTGAAGAAAGAAGAAAACCAGGAAAATAGGTAAGGACAGATCGAAACTTCTGAGTAACAGTTCGTATAAGATGAAGAAAACCTTCATTTTTTTGTGGCTTTTCGCCTTTTCCACATAAGTGATCGGGCTTGTATCCAGTCCGGCATAAAGCCTCAACCGGATTTTATTTGATTTTTTGTCTCTTCAAAGGCCCCCTGCTAATTACCAGCAAGGACCCAAGCACCAACCCCTGGGGATTTTGCAGCCGTCTGTTGATATCCCCACTGGACCCCCTGAAGAAGTTGAAATATCAGACGAGGAAGACGAACCGATGGAACCGGAGAAGGAAAACGACGTGATCCGTGCAAGCGGACCATTGACGCAGGAGTCAAATCTCCCTGACAGATTGAGAGAACTTTCTATGTCAGAGTTCACCCAGGAACACACCTTTGCGTCAACAAGCTTCAGTTCGGCTGCTCGCATGTCTTCTACCCCGTTCCACGCCACAACAGCACTGGGCGAACTACCAGCTGTTCCTTGGAGTACTGTCAGACACAAACCAGGGGAAGACCAGTTTAATGAGCCGGTTAAACAAGAATATATTCCAGTTGTACCTGCTTTTCCGGTCGAGACGCCATTGAGCCAATCGATGTCGAGTTTTTCCTGCACGCCAAGTCAGGTTTTGAGCCCGATCATGGAGCGCAGCGATGAAGACGTTAAATCAACAGCTTCAACCTCGAGTCACTACTCAACTGCATCTTCTGGGCGCTCGGGTTCAAGCTCTGCTTTGAACGGGACCCAAAATACAGTCATTGCTGCTGCTAACTTGTCTGTGGTACCCGAACAACAGAGTGTGCTTGAGAATAAAGATGGACAGTTAGCTCCGGAGTTTTCGATCCTCATTCCGGGAGACGGGTCCCGTGAGATTACGTTCCACGAGGACGGTAGTACAGATGTGAATCCTTTTCTGGACGAAGTGACTGCCCGGCTCTTACGAATAATTCATCCCCCGTTGGCTTCGTATGACAGCTACTTTAAAACAGAGAATGATTTACCAAGATTTGGCGTCAACATGGCAGTCAATTTAGGTAAATACTCAAAAAATTCCGGTGTTACTGTACTTTCTATTCCCCCGGAACCTCAAAGAATCATCTTTTAATGGGCATAAATTTGTAACATTCGCTGTTTTTTGGTCTTAAAACTGAGTCAGAATAAGGGTATTTATTGAGCGAAGACTTTTGTATCACACGTTTGATAGGTTTTTATGCTGCAAAAATTAGTTCCTGTTTCCACAGCAACGCAGCGACATTGTATCGGCACGAAATTCTATCCGGTTTTGTAAACATGACCTTAGATGGCGTTCTATATGTCCGGTCTGTCCGTCCAAAAAGAACTGGTTCTAACCTGTTTAAATGGAAGGATCCAAGGCGCGCGCGTACATTTTCCCGCCACAATTCACCAAATTTCCGCGCTTTGGCCGAGCGGAGCGGGAGAATTGAGCGGCTCTGATCCACGAGGGACATTCTTGCCAGAACTAGTTCTAAGAACTCGAGCGTTTTACTTAAAAATTGACTTGTGGGACCGGTCAGACTGGACAAATGTAGAGCGACAACCTTAATCAAGTGCAATCTTTTCTGATTCAGGTAAAGAATTGTACCGAGTGGAGAAGCACGTCGGTGCAGGAGCGTTTGCCAAGGTCTACAGCGCCAAGCCTCTTGCCGTTGATTTGGACGTGGACGATAACGACGACTGCAATAACTTGGCTTTAAAGGTGAGAAGCACGAAGGGATCACGGTTTCACTTTCAAGTGGTTGTAATTTAACATGCACTCAAACAAAGAAGACCGTGTGTGTTCATATTCTACTAACTCGTAGTTTAATGTACGCACAAACAAAGAAGACTGTGTTATTGTTCTAGGTTCAGAAGTGTTCTGCTACATGGGAACTCTACGCGTGTACACAACTTCACGAGCGCATGACAGCACTCGGCTGCTCCAAAGAATTGGTGAGTACATTCTTTCTTATAACCGCCGCTAAGACTTTACGGAATACTACCGCACAATTACAGACACTGATTAAACTAAATTACCGTAAAATACGAACCGTATGGCCAACCTAACTTTGACTCTGGGGGGAACTGCCTCACGGGCCGTCGGAACCTTAGTTACAACCAACGAAGGTCCGTCTCTGGACTACACCAACCCCCGAAGATCAATCAACCACGGCAAATATTGAGTCTGTCGAACCCTCACTCGGCTTTTTTGCGTTTATATCCTTTTTTTTCGTTTAAATATTTTTCCTTTTTTTCTGTTTCACACGTTTTCAGTTTTACAATACTGTTGACCAACGATGAATCGATCTAAATTCGTTCTCCTTGTCAGTCTATCCTTGATACTCAAACACCTGATAAGTCGAACTCCTGTTAAGTCGAACTCTTGATACTCAAACTCCTAGGAATTGAGTCATTTTGCGTTTCCCTTAAACGCTTAAGTCAACTCACTGTAGTTTTACTTTCAGTTGAAGAAAAATACGGTAATTTTTGCTTGAAATATTTTTCCCTGTTTGAGAGCTTGAAAACGTAGACAAACTGTGGTATCATTCACTGTGTAATTTATGTTTCTCTAATGTGTCTTTGGGTTGCAGCACTTGTCGATCATGCAGCCCCAGCACGTGTACCAGTATTCCAATGGATCAGTACTGGTCAGCAGTTATCACGGGATGGGAACGCTGCTTGTGAGTACACATTATTTTGTATGAACCAGTGAGTTTTGACTGAGGCTCGTTATTCTTAAGCTTTTGCACAATTTGAGCCTCAATTTTTCTTAACTTGTTCTTGTTTTCATCATTGATTTTATTTCTACAGCGTAGGTTTATTGTTGCCATATGCACACTTGGGTGATTGTTGCAAAACACGTGCGGCACAGTTTTGATTTTCTCTCCGCTCCTCAGTGTTTCTAACTACAGAAAAACTTAACAGTCAATACATGACCTCCATCCTCCATTCTCAGCTCCAAACACCAGGATCACTACCCTATTCTTAAAGATCCGCGGTCACCTAACCGAATATCGGGTGCCTCTAAATTATTCTTGGCGAGGGGAGTCATATGTGTTCCCGTAATCCGCTTCCATCCTCGCATTTAGTCGAAGTATTCTTGTTCTGAAACAATTTGTAGGTGGTTTACATCTTCCTTGAGTGTCTTGAAGAGCCATTTTTCATTTAGAAAACATGAACCAAACAAAAACAAACATATAAATGACCGCAGTTCTTTAAATCCCCTGCATGACATTTCAGACTAGAACAACGACTAAGCATCCCTATCCATCCACGGACGGTTTGACGAGAGAAGGTCTCCCAAAGTTCCTCAACCGGGCCGGGGATTGAACCCGGGACCTTCTGGTTGGCAGTCAGAGATCTAACCGACTGTGCTTACCTCGCACTCGAGTTTTTGTTATATTATAGGTCAGTCAAAAATATCTCGGGTTCACCCATCATTTCATGAACTAATGCTTGCCTGGGTTTGTTTAACAGGATATTGTGAACAAGTACAAAGTCGATAACAGGAAAATGGAGGAAGGCGTGGTAGTGTATTACACAATCAACATCCTCCGAATCCTCGAGGCATCTCACCGGTGTGGAATTATTCACGGAGATGTTAAACCCGACAACTTCCTTGTTATTGAAAAGTAAGCGATACAGTAGTGACTGCATGAGCTGAACTCTACATGTTCACGTGCATTAAATCCCCACGTAAAAGAATCTAGATTTTTCCAAGAGCTTATGTAAATGGTGTTTACTAGGTAACTCTTTCACGTGTAAAAGTTTTATCGTAGTCTATCAATCTAGACAACCTTACCTAAAGCCAGTGTCTTTGGAGGAAAAGTTCTTAAAATCAATGCCTAAAAGTCCTATAGATAAAATAATACATCCGTGCCAAAATTTATGCCTAAAATCCCTTAAAAGTATTTGAATTTAATGCCTAAATGTCCTCGAAAATTGTTGAATTCAATAACTAAAAGTTGAAAGTTGTTAATTTTAAAGCCTCAATTCAGTGAATGAAAGTGCTTGAGTTCAGTGCCACTGCACTCTTATATTCAATGCCCAATCACCCTTGAGTTCAGTGCCCAAAAGTCCCCGGGAGTGAATTCAGTGCATTGAAAAGTTAACAGCTTTTGTCTTATTTTTATTCTTTTCCCTTGTTCCCGCATCAATATGCCATGAGTGTTGTTGAAGTTCATCTGTCTGTCCATCCATTTGATTGACGTGTTCATGTTTGTGTGCACTAGTGAGGACGGCGACAAGTCAGGTGATGAAATAGAGGCGATGCTGAAGTTAATCGATTTCGGTCGTGCGGTCGACTTGCAACTGTTTCCCGACGGAACCACGTTCACTGCTAACTGCTACACGGACTCCTTCCAGTGCATTGAGATGAAAACTAGTCGTCCTTGGACCTACCAGGTGCCTTTGTCTGTCTGTCTGTCCGTTAAAAACTTAATCTGTCTGTTTATCTGTCTTTTTGTTTCTTTGTCTGTGGGTTCGTCTTCCTTTTGTTTTTCTGTCTGTCTGTGTGCCACGGTTCGAAATTTTTCTTGAATTCCTGAGAAACTCCTGGGCCCGGTTGATCGATAATTGGTTAGCGCTAAGCCAGTGTTAAATATTTAACCCGTGGTTGGGTTGACTTGGTTAAAAGTTGATTTCTGCTGTCATCACGGGTGTACGTAATTAGGTTTCGTTGGAGTGTACTTCATTAATATTTCAGAAACACTGAACGTGTTTCTAGATAAAGGAATTTATTTTAAGAGTTTTGTCAAACCATGGATTAAGTTTAACTCAATTGGGAACAGCCGCATCCTGGAGTTTGTAAGTTTCTACTATGGCCCTGAAAAACTACTAAAAAACAGTTCTTCTCCCTGTACTCCTTGAACCCTTCCGGAATTATTCTGTACTACAAAACAACCTGCAAATTGGCGAAGCTTCTGAATTGGAAATGTTTTTGTTGCTTTTTGTCCGTTAATGATAGTGATAATGGTGATAATGATGATGGTGATGAGAGCGGGCACTGCGTAGTATTGAC
Source organism: Umimayanthus nakama (assembly GCA_027574985.1). Lineage (NCBI taxonomy): Eukaryota > Metazoa > Cnidaria > Anthozoa > Zoantharia > Parazoanthidae > Umimayanthus > Umimayanthus nakama. Next base: position 435 of record JAOBRG010336761.1, on the reverse strand, counting down.
ATTGTTTCTATTATTTTTGTGGTGCTGGTAACAATGATGGTGGTGGTGATGATGATGACGAAGATGGTGAAGCCCGCATTGTTAGCAGTGATCTTTACCTGTTTATATCTTGTAGGTCGATACGTTTGGTCTCGCTGGCACAGTGTTCTGTATGATCTATGGCGAGTACATGAAGGTTCATCAACAAGGTGATCGATGGAAGATCAACAAGGCAATAAAGAGGTAAGTATAGACAAACTGCATTGCGTCACTTGCTCTTTTTGTCTGTTACCAACCCAACTTCGGGTGAAGCTTTTATATTTTTTTAGAACATAGCTGGCAATTTGTCGCACGCTTTTGTATGGCGCGAGCGTGCATCTAAATCTCGATAGACGCACGCCCGTGCGTCTATCAAATCGCGTGATTGAGTTCAACCAATCAAAACGCTCGCAATAG
>JAOBRG010336750.1:0-15017 GCA_027574985.1 Umimayanthus nakama | reverse complement strand
TAGTAGTAGTAGTAGTAGTAGTAGTGTTATACAAGCTTTATTGGCATGATAGAAACCTTTTACATATTGCCAAAGCACTTTTTTATAATAAAAAAGGCAATCACTACAATATTATTATAGATCTCAAAAGAAATTGAAGCTATTCAATTACAAACATTCAATTACATTGATTAGATACATATTCTTAACTGAATAACGATAAAAGTAACAAAATTGTCCAAATCAGGGAGAAAAATAACAAAGCAAAGTAAAGTGTAAACAGTTCTACGATACTTTCTAAACGACTAACTATTGACATGGATGAGGTAACGATTTTCGCTTTGACAAGAATTTGCTAACATAGATGTAGTTGTAGTAGAACAAGTAGCAGTAGTAATTTGGTACAGAGTTAAATTTAATCGTTGTCAATAAAATAGTTCAACAAAAGAGTGATGATAAATACTGTAGTTTTTACATAAATCTAACTTTTTTATATAAATATGATAGTCTTTTTCAAAGATTAAGTTTTAATGATTGTATTAAAGACCAGCTTGAATTTATTTTAAATATGGAACCCGTTACTATACATACATATATATATATATATATATATATATTAAACAGGTCCCTTGGCCATAAGAAGTGCAGCTGATAAGGCTTCCCTGTTTAAGAAATGTTTGTTTGTTTGTACACCGTATTCATAACGGCGCCAATAATGGACACGAGGACGCTCGTGAATATCTAACCTCGACCTGATGTCTTCAGCTCGCCATTCTGAGTGTTAGTTTACGTAATTCCTAAATTAACGGTGCAATTAATATATCGCTGACGTTTTGAATTCTTCCTTAAGGCCTACGGCCGCAGTCGGATTCACAGCTCGATGGTCTGCGCGGGCCGCTGGGAGGGTGGAATCGACTCTTGTCAGGGTGACTCGGGGGGGCCACTGGTCTGTGAGTCAGAGGGGCGATTCTACTTACAGGGCGTGGTCAGTTGGGGAGAGGGGTGCGCATCGAAAGGAAAATATGGCGTCTATTCAAGAGTAAAATATTCGCTCAACTGGCTCAAGTCCCATATTTCAGGTTTGGAGATGTTTCACGTACATAAAATATACATTTTGCTCAACACATTTCATAAAAGCGTTCAAAGCTGCTTTGTTGGGTGTTGAACGAAACTTCTTTTTGATTAGAAACGTTCGTATTCAAACGGTGCTTTTCACCACGGTTAATAAAACGATTTGGTTTACAAAAAAAAACTCAGCTAGTTTCTTTCTTATTGAGTTTTGTTCTCTATTCCTTTTGTCCATTGGCCTTGACGGTGCACAAAACACAAAAGGTATTGAAACGCAAATGGCAACAAACCTGTTGAAACATTTGAGTTAACAAGTAAAACAAAACATAATGCACGGCAACGGTTTGTTCAGTATAAAACAAAACAGCCTTGTTCGCTCTCGTTGAACAGTAAGTACAAAGCAACTCTTTTTTATTAATTTATTTATTTGGTTGTGTGTTTTTTTGGGTGTTTGTTTTAACTGTTGTGGTTATTCTATGTGCATAGCAGTGAGTTCTCTTTGACCCCCATGAATTTGTCAAGCTTTCCAACCAATTAATTTTATGAATTATGGCTCTGGTGTAGCATCCTAACCTGATAGTTCTACCAACTGTGTACAAAACTAAGGAATTGTTTGCAGCTTTACACGCAGGTCTCATGCCGTTGTAAAACCCATATAGTGGACAGACTTTTTGTTTATACTATACGAGATAACTTTCGTGCCATTGCTGGCCCCTTTGAAAGTTTTGAGCTTCACAACTGCCTCCCAATCCTGAGGTCCCAAGTCCAATTCCTGTCCTGGGCGAGGTTTGAATTTTTTTGGTGACTTTCTTTCCCGCTAAAGTTCAATCAGCTTTTCATCCTTCTGGGGTCGGTAAAATGAGTACCAGCATACATGGACCGCTTTGTATAATATGCTTCTGCACTAATCCGATTGCCGTAAAGCGTCTTTGAGCATATTCACATGGAAAAGCGCTATATGAATGCACCTCTTTCGTCTTTTTTACAACAAGTAAGTTTTATCAACTATGGCTACAATAACGCAGCTAGAACACTTTTGACTCAAAAAGCTGGGTAAAAAAACGGGTCTCATTACCGCAGCCGGTTTGCAAGCGCGAGATAATCAGCGGGGTTTATCAAATGCGTTTGTTGGAAAATAGTTCCTTAAAGTGCCATTTTAGACTCGTTGATTTGCATAAAGAGTATGCAAGTTGACCACGCTGCTGTCTATAAAACTCTTTCAAATGAAATGTAAAATTTTCCCGACCCAAACGCTTTAGTAACGTTTCGAATCGCTCCTTAGTTATTTCTTATCAACTCGTGTTTACTTCGTGACTAGAAGACAATTAACCCGAACTTTTTGTGTTCTTAATTTACCGACTGACAGGCAGTAGCGTTGGTGGAAGTTCGGGAGGAGAAACAAGTGAGTTTTTATTATGTTTAAAAGTAACATCGAAAATACAGTTATAACTAGTCGTAAAAGCACAGTAGCTTGCAAATAGGGGCGGTAACACGATCAGTTGTAGAACCAGTAGCACTAGCACTAACAGTAACAGTATCAGTGGAGTAAAAGTAGCCAGTTAGTCAGTCAGTCAACCAGGTCTAAACGCTATTTTTTAACATTGAAGTATTATTAATCAAACATGTCGGAATTACTTGTTGCCATGACAACGCCGTTTTTGAGGACATATTTAGTCCAGGTTCAACCTTTTGAACAATTGTTTCCATGTACTAACAAGGAGCTACTAGTAGCCTAAACTCGGGCCGCAGCCGAGCAATCAATTCAGTGCAACACTGCAGAGCAAATAAAAATAAAATAGTATTTCACCAACTTTCAAACTTTTTAGCTTTTATAAGGAGCAATTCACAAGTAAAGAAGTACCTTGTCCCGTTGCCATCTTGTTTTTGGGAAGCGGAATTCTGAACGAGGCTCACACTGATCTTGCATAATAACGCATGCGCAGTTCATCGCAACACGAAAAATAAGAACGGAGCCGACTCCTTAACTCTTGCCCTCACGGCCCGAGTAATTAACAAAGTCTTTGAAAGAAGTGCTTATTCTTAGTCTTGAATTAGAATGAACAATATAAGGAATATCATTAGAATTCTGACGTCATAAGTGTTCTGCAATACCTTTCTAGGAAATACTTATGTTCAATTATGATAAGTCAAAGTGCTCTTGTAACAATCCCAATAATACCTACTGAGCGTCAGCCCTAGATAGGAAATGGGCCCACACGGAGAAAGAGAAAAAATCTCTGACCCCGGTAGGAAATCCAAGGTGTTAGCTATTTACTCTATACTGTGTCAGTACTTATAGCTTCTTCTGGTAGAACCATCCAAACTAACCAACAAAAAAGTTAAGAAACATTCGTAGCGGTTGCTTCAAAATATATAAAACTTTACAGTTTACGATCAGGAGATTTAAACTTTGATTTTTTTCTGACGAAAGACGCTCTGCACATTTGACCGTTTGACTCAGTTTGGTCTGCTTCATTTACTTGTCGTATTTTCAAGTCAGAAACGTCTTTCTTGTACCTTTGGTTAGCAAGATTTTTTAAGAACAAAGCGATAGGACAGTTATGGCGTCAATTTATCCATGGCCAAGACAACCCTCAGGAAACCCGGGCAGAAAAAGTTAAAGTGGCTAGTTGGCATGTCTGTCTGTCTGCTCTGTCTGTCTGTAGGTGTATCTGTCGATGCAATGTTCTCCCTTCATCTTGCAGCGCAGTGTAAAGACAAAGACCGCCGCTGTAAAAACTGGTCCAAATACTGTAACACTTCGGGTTACGTGAAGCGAAACTGCAAGAAGACCTGTCGCCGCTGTTAAGGTAATCATGACGATTGTAATAACAATAAAAATAATAATAAAATGAAATGTGATAGTAACAGTATGAATAATAATAAGGTAGTCGGAGTAGCGCGTTTTTTTCGAGTCGCCCTCTACTCTGAGAACGAAAGATCCCATTTGGATAAAAACACAAAACAAATAACCAAAACTTCTATTCTTAAACTGACCATCCGTAAAGAACATACAATAGCGTATTGTTGAAATGTGTCAGTTATTGTTAATGTTATTGTTCAATGACCAATGGAGTACTTCGTTCTCAGAGTAGAGCCTTACTGTTTTTTTCCCCATTAGTTTTCTGCCCGCACAGCCATATCCCTGGTCTTAATCATCGTTGATTCCAAGCTCCATTGCGAAGCTATCTAATCGAGCACGAGGGGTTTCCATAGGAGCAGGATGGGCTGGGGGACCCGTGCCACGAGTTGCTATGAAAAAGTGTCTTAAAGCCTCCCCCCACCAAAAAAAAAATTTTTGTTCGCGGTCCTTTGAATTGCGCTTATAAAGTTCCCAGGACAATACTTGAAGTCGAGGTTAGTGTTGAGTCAGCAAACGTATTGCACAGCACAGCACTTACCTCGACTTCGGGTTATTGTGCGCAGGAACTGCATGAAGCGTAATTCGAAAGATGTGTTTTTTCCAAATGCGGGTTTTAAAAAGTGTTGAAAGGTCTTTAAGACCTTGAAAAGTTTTACGAGTTGCTGGAAGTGATATATAAAAGCATCGTGTAAGACATATGACGTATTTTGCTTAATCCATTGTTATCACTCCTACAGAACCTCGTGGCATGCATAAGACCAGAAAAGCGAGGAGTGCGTGCTGGACAGAAACTTGCGAACTCGAAAGATTTACAGAGCATGTAATGAATAAATTGAACAGATAAATGTTATTTCATTAAAACAAATGTATAAGAAACGGCTTAATAAATCATTAACAAACAATGTTGTCTGTTTTTATTTGGGATAACAACATAAGACAGAAGACTCTGAAGTTATCTGCGATGGACGCCGTTCCCCCTTCCAATCCCTAACTCGGCTTCTGTGAGAGGAAAGTTCGGCCCCTTAGCACTATTAATCATCTATATTCCTTCTGAGCGTTAGTCCTAGAATAGAATCGGGTCCACACGGAGAAAAGGAAAAAAATCTCTGAGCCCGGTTGGGTCCGCGTTTTCAGAGTAAAGATGGCGACTGTTTTCCCGTGCTCTCTCTGATTTGAAAGATTTTCGTTAATTTTTCTAAACTGTTAAAGTTCAAGTATGTTGCATTTGCTTTAAGTTGTTGTATTAGTTGAGTTCAACATCTCCCGGTCTCAGTACTGTCGGCAAAGCTCTCGCCCCCCCCCGACTTGATTGCTGTTGGTGGCTGATGCAGACCTCCCTACGTCAACATTGACACGTGATTGCTCTTTTGTATCACACAATTCAATCTGACTTAAAGGGGCTAAGGGTGAATAGAGCTTTCACGATCTTGATGTGGCGGGGCAACCTTCGCCCGATATTAATAGTGTGCTTAAAAGCACGAGACTCATAAAAAGCATAAGGCTGAGCAGTTAGAAGAAGCCAGCCATAACACGGAGGGAATTATATACAAAAGAAGAATGAAATTATTATCCATCACAACCAATGTATATGTAACATGCATTTTATACTTCATTGCTTATAGCTGCTCGCGGCACTCCCCTAAGTCTGGTTACTTCTAGCTTATAAGAACTTTTTTTTATAAAAATGTGAGAATGAAAAATGCCCCAAACTTAAAAACATGCTAAGAATACACTCGAGGGTGAGGAGAGGGGAAGAACTTGTATTCGGATGTTGTACAAAACCATGGAAACAATTGTTCGGCTACATGTATTGTTCGTCAGCGCACCATTACATAAGAAAGTGAAAAATTGTAACTATAAAGGTTACCGTTCACTTTGAGCGGTGTTTTTAGTTTTCCCATACTGACCATAGCTGCTACAGTTTTCCATATGTAACTTCGTTAATATGAGTTGCACATTCACAACCTATACATCAATGGAAAGCTTATGAAGTAATTGAAATGATGGTGAAAAGTCTGTTTTAAAACTTTTGTTTATAAACGAATGCAAGTATAACATTTTAAACTAAATCTTTCGCTTCTAGACATCATTGCGGCTGTCAGTTTCAATTTCCGCCATTTGTAGTTTGTTTGTCAGTTTCAGCACTACTTGCACGCTTTTTCCTTGCTGGGGATTTTTAGTTGCACGCGTCATTATTTTCTGTTAGCATCTGAAGAAAACTCGCCATTAGCAGCGTACAAAACTGCGCTGTTTGAGTCATAAAGGGTAACTGGAGCGGAATTTCAAAATTCACCAGCACGGTTTACATGTTTGGCTATTGTTTAATTGATTTGTCAAGTTGGACGATGAGGCGTTAACAATTGAGCGAGTATTGATCCTTTGCATTTTTTATTTTGATTTTTTGTGCTCTTGTGAGAGTTGTGTTGATTTCTTTCCTGCTATGGTAGCGGGTAGTTGGTGAAGCTGGTATTTAGGCATTCAGTTGGTTTGTGCGAATAAAGAAACGACGAACTTATAATCAACACTTAAAAAATTTTGACGCTTGAACCTCATCCCAATTTTCTTATAAAAATGGGAGGTTTTTTCTGTGGCTATTTTTAGTTTTTAGTTTTATTTTTGGTTTTTAGATGTGGGGTAAAGACTGGTTTTTACCCTGCTATATCCCCGCCATGTCGATCTAGGGGTTTGGAGAAAGAGGGGAGGGGGGGGGGAAGTGTGGTTTCATTTGACTCACGCATCAGTAGTTACGAAAGGAATTAGATAAGTAGCAACTCTGAAGTTTTCTAATTTTTACCGTCTGCACAGCTGCCTGTAATACAGAGTCCCAACTGTGAAAGACTTGAATAAACCATGGGTATTTCTTCAAATTCAGTTAATACCTTTAAGTAGACTATTTAATAGGAAATACTTTAACCTGAACATAATTTTACTGTTTAATACCATTATCTTTGTTAAGTGTAAAACTATTGGAAAACAAAACTGTATTTGAGTAATTCTAAGCTGTTTAAACAATATCCGAAAGCTGCATAAACGAAATGGCTGTTTGCAAATTAAAAATCAGAAAACTTGCCGGATCAAACCCGTTTACAGCACACATAGCGCTTTCAAACATCAAGAAATCAAGGCGTATTAGTGTTGAGTTAAATTAACTTTGATGTTGTGGGAGTAAATCGAACATTAAAAAACAACAAAAGCATGACATTGTATGGAATAATTGCACAGCTGGGTAGAACATATAAATACATATTCAGCGTAACAGTGCTTCCATTCAGCGGTAAGGTTTAGCTTTACGCAAAGCAACATGCTGCTTCTCTGTATTGCGGTCTTGGTTTTGAGCCTGTTCGGTCTGACGGCGTCTGAAGGTTTGTTTCTTCATTTATTTAGTTTATTCTATTTTATTGTAGTTTGTATAAAATAAAACAAACACACCCACAAACAGCAAACCTAATTGAGACAAGTTTTTGTAGTTGCAATTGGGAGATTTTCAACTGAGTCTGTGTAACCACAGACAAAGCATATCCAAAGCATTATCGGTTTGCCAGTCTAACTTCTTTTGTTAGTTCTGAAAATCCAGTGTTTGTTAATAAAGGTAACTGTATTTGTGGTACAGTCAACGTTACACGTAAACACGGGTTACTAAACAATTCTTTTGTGTTTTGTTGTTGCATGCTTCTACATGCAAGTTACGATGTGAAATTTTGGCCCTAAACCAATGGTTTTTAGTTTGGTACAGTCATTCGGTCCATGTTTTTTAGTTCAACCGTCGATGCTTTTCAACCGTATAGATATTTTAAGTCCAGCAAAAATAAAAACGGAGCCGAAACCTAGACTCGGTTTCCCCGCCCCGAGTCATAAAAGTTTTAACATACCAGGTTAGCTTATTTTGTTTTTCTTCTCCAATTTGAAAAGACAATCGCGTAATTGTGTTGGTCGAAACTATGGTAAGGGTTTGTCGCTTGCTACGTGGCACGCATGCGCAGGCTGTCGTCCGTTAGGAAGACTTAACACCACGTAAACATGAGCCAGCAAATAGCAAAAATGGTTTCTCTCCACTTCGCCCCATCCCCTCCATTCACACGAGCTACAACAATGCTAACAAAATCTTTTATCGAGAACCCTTCTTTGTATGTTTCAGATTCTTGCGGCATTCGGCCGGACACGCGGATAGTTGGAGGTCAAAGTGCCAACCACGGAGACTGGCCCTGGCAAGCGCAAGTGCAGACCACAAGAGGGTTTACGTTCTGCGGTGGCACCCTGGTGGCCCGTCAATGGGTCGTGACGGCCTCTCATTGTTTGGCAAAGAAGAAACCAAGTTCCATTCGCATCAGGTGAGTTTTAATACATAGAGTATTGATCGGTGGTGCGGTGGCACCCTGGTGGCCCCTCAGTGAGTCGTGATGGTCTCTCGCCAGGAAGGCAAGAAAGAGTCGTCTTTGGCATAAGATGAGCTTTAATACATAGAGAGTTGTACAATGGGTGCCACCCCTGTGGCCTGTCGGTGAGTCATGGGTTCCCTCGCTTTCTGACCGATACAAACTTGTCTTTTTGGTAGATGATTTCCAGTAAATGAAACCAGCCACTATCCCCACATGTAGTAAATGCCTTGAGCCTAATGTCATAACGTGTTCTAGTATTTAATAGATATTTTTGGACATCATTCTAGGATGGGTGCATGGAGACGAAAGAGTAATATTGGCACAGAGCAGGACTTCAGAGTCGCACAAATCATAATGCACCCTGAATACCATAAACCAGTGCGCTATTCGCACGATATCGCCCTTGTGAAGCTGGATAAACCAGCTGACCTGAACAAGTAAGTACACGTACACAGATTTTTCAACAAACATTGACTGTAATACAAAACGCGGAAGAAATTATTAGAACTCTATTACAATCCGCTGACCAGTACAAAAAAACCAAACCAAACCAGCAAACCACAATCCAAATAGATCAACACCATCCTAACAATAATTAAAACTAGACCTGCCATCATGCTTGATGTCGGGGCTTTACCCTTTTAACACGTGACCTTTTGCTGAAATAGCTGCATGTGGACGTTTGTAGGTCAAAGATTGATTACACTGCCTTCGTGCATGCAGTTTGTTTGACTGATAGATACTTGTTTTTACATTGTCCTTTTTTTCCTTGATCGATAGTTGGTATCAGTGCTACCATTTTTCTATGGTTATTGAAGGTTAAAATAAGGGTAAAGGTTACTTTTTTGAAGCAAAGGGATAAAGTAGATACAAAGTTAGCTTATAGCAGTGAATTTTAGTCGTTTGAGTAAAATGGTAGTTACTGGTAACTCATCACGCACCATACCCGCTTTTCTTCGGGCCTTGAAATTTCTTTTTTTCCTGATATTTTTCTCTAATTATACAAAAAAGTATGGGTATCAGTTTGAGTAACTTCGTGTCGAGGGGAATTTAAGATTTGGAAACAAGGTTAGAGATATGTGACACATGAATCTTCCCAACTTCTCTTATAAAAGACTGAAACTGCTGCAACTCTCACCAACTGTAGGTACGTGAACCTGGCTTGCCTGCCACACAACATTGGCCCCCCCGACGATGGAGACAGGTGCTGGGTGACGGGCTGGGGAGCCCTCGCGTCAGGAGGGTCGCTGGCTAACACACTCATGCAGGTCTCAGTTCCAGTTGTCAGTCAACAAAGCTGTTACAAGGTACGTTTTCAACCCGACCTAATACAAAAACCGTATTTCATATACAAACTACAGTGTTTTAAATTTAAAGACATTTCTGCCACTGAAAAGTGATACTGATCTCAAAACACACAATAATTTGTTTTATGCACACACCAGCCAATCAGTGATCTGCTTGTGTTGCTTTAACAATGCTTGCCTTTGCAGTCGGCAGTCGTTTTGCATCAATATCTTGTTTGTTTGGAGTTTTATACAACCACATTCCTTAAGTTGTCTATAGTGTAAACTGGTTATGAAACTTGGCCAGTTTTTTTGTTAATGTCTTTTCGGTTGCTCAGAGTATTCCTATAGGCGCCCTAGTATTTTTAAGTTAGCAATAACTCAGAACTTTAGCAGCTTTAGTTATTCATTAACTGATTTCTTTATAACTTTAAGTATGCATATTTTAGTTTATTGTCAGTTTTATATCTTGTCCGTATAATTTTTTAAATAGCAAAACGCTTACCCAAGCCCTTATTTTCATGCTTTAGAGCTCGAAAGTTAAAATTCAAGTTTTACGACCCCGATCAACGCGGCCTTTGTGTAAACTTTCGCGTTTGAAACACTTGAAGAAAATTTTGCAGGAAATTAGTACCAGGCTACTAGTTAACCATTTTTTTTCTTCGGAATTCTGCACTCAAATGTTTCTTCTGAATTCACGCGCGCGAAATCTTTGAAGCATAAGATCGAAGGTGTTCTCTCCACAAAGGCTGAGTTTAGCTTCACTCTGTAACAAAGACTCCTGTCTATGTGCATATGAGCGTGTTTTAATGAAACATTCGCCAAATGAAAACTCAATATTGTTTTTGCCTACTTCCAGTCCTACAGCCGCCGTCGCATCCACAGCTCGATGATGTGTGCCGGCCGTTCAGAAGGAGGAATCGACTCTTGTCAGGGTGATTCGGGGGGACCATTGGTTTGTGAGTCAGGGGGACGATTCTACCTACAAGGCGTGGTTAGCTGGGGAGAGGGGTGCGCGTGGAAAGGGAAATATGGAGTATATGCACGTGTAAAGCATGACTTGGAGTGGCTGAACTCTGTTATAGAAGGTAGAAATAGAGTCAATTTGTTCTAAAAACGAATCCAATTTACTTGCAGAAGCAGCTAACATTTCATCAGCTAGTTAAATCAGAAATACTTACACAGTAACAAAAACAATGGTAATAACAACATTAATAATAATAAAAATTGTTAAAGAAGTAATATTAAAAATGACAATAATAATAATAAAAAAAATTTTAACAATTACCTTAGTTAGACACATGATTATCACTTATCCACATCGCAACGGTGTGAAAATACAAGTAAATAAACAAAGTTAGCAATAGAACTATTGTTAAAACCAACAATAGCTAACACTATCCAACCGACAGTTACATTCCCATCCATGTTGCAAACCTAAAATCTGCAAAAATTTTGACCGGTAACTTTGTGAAAAAGCTTGCACTGAAGAGGAATTTTCGTTTGACTTGAACCCAAGAGTCAGTTTGCACAAAACCATACCACTCCTGCTATCAAAACCAATTAACTGTTTTTTAAGTTATTTATTTATTTGTTTTTTTTACTCATACAATAACATATTACATGTATTTTGTGTGTACGAAGGCAACCCAGTCCCACCGAGCGGAGCACCGACACCTCCTCCGCCCCAGACTCCTCCGCCGCCACAGACTCCTCCGCCACCTGGCCCCGAGACTGAAAGACCGCCAATTCCTCCAACCGAGAGGCCTGGACCAGGTAACGACTTCCGTAGCCCAATCAAAACCGTGTTCTACAGCGAACACAAGTGCTTTTAACCTTTTTTTTATTTTTATCAATAAACCATTTTTTGTTCTTTTTTGTTTAACCAAATAACACCTTATTGTCGTTGTTTTGTTTCAGGGTCCTGTGTTGATGAAAGTGACAACTGCGATGGCTTCGTGTCGTTTTGCAGCTGGCATGCGCAAATCAGCGAGCTTTGTAAAAAAACTTGTGGGCTGTGTTGAGTGTTCTGGCGAATTAAAATTATCTATAATTCAGTGTTGCTACACATAAACAATAACAGTATAATAATTTATGGCTTATAATTAGAACCAGTGTAAGAAATGTATATTCAATAAAGCAACAAATTTAACAAATACTGAATACCGAGTTATTTGTTCAATAGGCGACCAGCCCTTCGTATTTTTCTTTGGTAGATGGGAGGAATAGAAGCGATTAAATTTTTTAGTTGCATTTTCACCCGAGATGCTTTCTGAGCTCAGTTTCACTTCTTGGAACCTGAAAGGATTAGGAGTGGGAAGTTTTGTTGTGTCATCATGGCTACGACGAATTGTGCATTTTTCTTAGTGATGAAAAAAATGAGAACATCCTATTGGATACTGAATAATAACAGTAGCAGTAACTAGCTATCGTGGCATCAAAGAGAACAATGTCACACTAGGCTGTTGCTCTTAAAATAACAAAAAATGAGAGAACTGGTTTTATAGTAATTTTGCTTGTACATATTACATGAAAAAGATTCGTCGTGCGTTCTGATTGGTCCTTGGACGGTCTGGAATTCCCAGAATGCCCTCGGGCAACACAAACTGGCACAGGGCGCGCAGAACCAAAAGTGTGCATTAAACAATTTCCACTTGCACACTGTTATGGTTGTCTCAGTAGAGAAAATGCCGCATGATAAAGCGCTTTATGACTTCCGACGTACCGTCTTTCCTGGAATGCAAAAACTTCGGCCTTACCGCTTTGGCTCAGTCAATACAGCCAGGCCTTTGTTTCAGATTTCACGCACAGACCTCGCCTTAGGTTACTACGAAGTGAGTGGCGGCCAGCGGACTGTCTGCGTTTGTCTTTAGAAATGCTTTACGGCTTAGTCAGGAAAATCGATGACAGGGACAGAGTTTATCGTTTCTTTTCATTTTATGAGGGAAACTTCGAGGGCAGCTTTTAGTGCTTGAACGTGAGTAGCCTATCAGAAGTTTCTCTTCGCAATGTTTGTTTTCGAATTTGCAATTAGAGGAATAGCACAACATCATAAACTTGGAACACGTTGTATAAAAAAGATCGGAAATCTAGTCGCGAAAACCTCAAAAATAATGAAAAATATTATATTCTCGGTCCCGATCACTTGTGTTTTAAACTTTCGACCGCGCTGTAGAGCAGTTCAACAGAATGGTACTAGTGACACAGACAGTCCCGCGAGGAGTATCCCGGGACGAATTGGGAACCGCACATATCATGGCGTACCAGATATCTTCCGCACCCTATCAAAAACATCTGAAAAACCAATGATCTTCCTCTAAATGGTGTAAACAGATCAAACATTTCATCTGGACGGAGAATAAGGGTTTTCATAACGTTACCCCAACGGTTAAGAAATGTCTTAGTTTCCAAAGTCTAGTTAGTAACTCCAAAAGAAGCCATTGTAATATTTTCAAATTCTTTTGATGCAAATTCAAATTTAATCAATGCCACAATAAAAACGATCTACACTCTTTTTAAATGATTACCTAATTTTCTAAGGTCGAATGTTCTTTCAATATTTAAAACGTTTTGAAGATTTCAACCTCAAATGTTCCTAAAACGTTTTTGAATATAATTATTGGGTATTGGGTGTGCATTGCCTTTATTAATTTGCACAAACCAGCTATTAGATATATTATTTTGTAGTTACAAAACCACAACCCGGCGAAGTCTTTCCTCTTTTATCAGACCCTAAAAAGTTTGTATAACGGTCGGAAAGCCACCTGTCAGAAAACCAGACGCTGATTATTTGATGAACGTCAGCTTCATTGAATTTAGCTTTGGTACTGTGAATACACAGCAAACAAAGAATGAAGAAAAACTTTCCCACTAGCAGAGAACTTATAAGCAACAGAGTTGCAAACGTCAATGAACACGTTACAAATCAAAACACTTAATTGTAGAACTGACCATAACTGCAACCAGCTGTTCACCTCTCTGTCGCTTTTAGCAATAATCGGCGTTAAAAAAGCTCACTGCCTTTGTGGTTCTCTGGAGAACATGAATGTTGACAACAAACTAAGACTCCAATCTTCGTGTTGCTTCAAAATTGTTGTTGCTACTTCTTTTTTGTGTTTTCAGACCTTCACGCAAAATAGAAAAGAAACTAATGAGTTATAAAAAAAAGGGGGAAAAAAAGTTAAAAAATACAGAAGCTGTCCTTGGTGACGTGCGCGTAAGATCCTAAATGACTTCGTCTGTCCGTTAACTTTGTGTAGACAGAATCGAGACAGAAATGTAAACAGTTTAAACCTGTTCAAACACGCAAAAAAAGCAATATTCGGGAAGTTGCTTTTGTGTCGAATGACCATCCACCTTAAATGCTTACTCGATATTTAGACACAGTTTCCTATTAAATTCGTAGTTTGCTAGCGTTTGTTTTGATGTAACTCTGTGGTAACTTTCAAGTCCCGGTTGTTCGAAAGTAAGTTGAATTTAACCAAGGGTTAGGCGAATCTTTAAACTCAGTTCCTTTATCTTAAAACATGTCCGGTCTTTTAAAAGTATTACTGAAGTACGCTCTAAAAAAACCCTGTTACGCAAACCCAAAATGACAGCCACAATCAGTCTTTAAAGAGGCAAACTCAATCGCGGGTTAAAAATTTAACCCAAGGTTAGCGCTAACCCGCTTTCGAGCGTTCGGGACCAAGGGGTAAAGTTTGCAGGGGCCATGCCCATATTAGTAATTTTTAGGAGGTTTTTTTAACAATTTGGACGATCATCCCTATCAAAACTATTTGGGAGTCCCCCCCCCCCCCGGGTTCAGCATCATCCTCAAATCATAAGTATCTTATTTTAAAAAGTCCTCCATTCTTTTTTGGCAACAGTTGTGTTCACACACCTGCTCCTCCGAAAATGAAACCTCTACTCTCTGACTACACAGCTGAGTTACGTTGTGTCTTGTCATATGAAATAACTGAAGGATATAACAGATACGCGGCCAGGTTTGGTCAGTCTTATGATACGATATCCAGTATGAGTTGTTCTGCTCTCCTCATTGCCCTCATACTGAATTGGTTTGGGACGCTTTTGTCTGAAGGTAGGTAGGAATAGTTCACGTAGTTTGCGCAGTTGAAATAAAGCAAGTCCGCAGTGTAATATAGGAAACAAATTAGGGCGAATAGTTCGAGTTTTGTTCACCCTTCGCAATGAGAAGTCTGCAATTGAAGCCCGTTACCTCTTAGCTTGAACAAAGGTTTCAGAACCTTTTTAAAACTTAATAGCTAAGGGATTTTTCTACAAGTATTCAAACAATGAAAAAATGTTGCTTATGATGTACAATACAGCTAAACTAGTAGCAATGCAAATCTATTAGTGTTCTTCAGTTAAGGTGATTAACCTGGTGGACCTTCGTTCACTGTCCACGTTAGATTTCCGATAGTTCTTCCCCCTCCCCCCTCCCCC
>JAOBRG010336739.1:0-15020 GCA_027574985.1 Umimayanthus nakama | reverse complement strand
ACCGTGACCGTGGTCAGAGATAGGAAAATCTTGCCCGCTCACGAATACGCTAAGAACCAATCATAATTCAGTATTTGACAAACTCGCGTTAATATAATTTTACGGAAGTTTTCTAGGTACGTTAAGGGGGAGCCCCTACGTAAAGTAAACTTTCAGGCTACGTTTGCCGGTATCTCCGTTGCAGTTTAGAAAAACACAAATTTAAATCATCGCGACACAGTACTGTACATGTAGCTGATAAAGATTCACAAATAATTTAAGAACTTTCAGAGGTTAGTTGCAACAGAAAGTGACGGAGGGGGCGATTTGTTAGTTGTCTTTTTTCTTAGGGTTTGTATTGTGTTCTATTAAATGGAAATTGCCTGGTCACGATCAAAATTGAAGGTGGTTGCTCCCCTTGCCCTGTGTACACGGTTCAAACTAATCCGGGTTCAACTCAGGTTAGTTTCTGTCGTGTATACACCGCTTACCTGGGTTCGAGCCGAGTTAGTTTAGAAATGTGTCGTGTAAACACAACTCGGGTTAGTTTTTACCGGATCGAACTTTGGCATGTTTGTGTCACGAAAACCGTAGTTTTGTAGCGCGAAATTTTTAACAGCAACCTTTTTCTTTATGTCAAGGCACACTTTAAAAGTAAGTGAATCGGCATTTCATAGTCTTAAAAGTTCTTTTTGATATTTTTTAGATAATCTTTTCATGCTTTGTTCGGTTTTAAAATGTTTGTAAGTAAAATTACGATTGTATTTCGCAAACAATAAATATAAAAATACAAAGTGTTTTGCTACTCTATCTAGTTTTCCAATATCGTATATCGCGTTAACTTTCTACAATTTAAAATGTCGACCCCTCAATTAATATTCTTTAGCATTAAAATAGTGAAACTGACATTTTAGGTAATAAGGAAATCTCCCTTTTTTATTCTCAGAACCCGTGGAGTGAGTGTAATCTGAGGCTCTTGGAAAAACACGAAGTGAAACTTGCTCGTCGCATGAGTGGCGGAGGAGCTGTTTACCACGTGAGTAGAAGTAATAACAATAGTAATAATAATAATAATAACAATAATAACAATAACAACAATAGTAATAGTAATAATAAAAATAAAAATAATAATAATGATGATGATGATACTATAATATAACAATAATAATAATAATAATAATAATATTAACAATAATTACTAATAACAATTTTGATGGTAATAATAGTTATCATAATAACAATGATGATAAGAATAATAAATATAATCATAATAGTAATAATAATAATAATAAAAACAACAAAAGTAAGAAAACTTTAAGTATTTTATGTTCACAAAATCTTAAACATTACTTGAGTACATCGGAGCTTAGACTTGCCATAAGTCAACTTGCTTAATTTTTTGCTATACATAACAAAAAGAATGAAGATCAAAAAATAAAAAAAGCGCTTACTGGGCTGGACCGGAAAAAAAATTGTGCAAAGGACTTTGCGAAAGTCTAAATGGAGCTGTGCATCTAACTTTTGCAAATTTATAAGAAGTGAAATAACAAGTAAAATCAATATAAATAATAATTGACTAACAATAATATTAATATAACAATAACAGTTACAATTTATGATAATAATAAAGATCATTACGTACGGCAATGTTTTAAATTGACCTCCAAGTTTTCTAAAATGCTTACTACTGTAGTAACTCCTTTGTGTACGATACGTACCCTACTAAAGCAAACCGTACTTCTTTGCATACGTGGAATGGCTTTCATTTGACCTTTAACCAAAAACAGATGAACAGAACACAAAGCGAGTTTCTAGAGTTTTAGTTGGTTGGTTGGAACGTACGCGTAGTACGTTTTGTTGGATTTGGAGACAAGTTCATTTGTCACAGTGCTTTGATTTATACTGATTTGTAAGGCGAACAAGATTCTGTACACAGCTAAAATGGTTTCCATTCAACACTACAACAGACTTTGAACGTACAGCTACAGTTTGTAAGGCGTTGTTTACACGATACAGGAATAAGTTTCATTCCAGTACGGCAAACATATTTCAATCCTGCCCTCCTCCGCAGGCAACTCTAGCTTTTAAAAAAAAATTCACGAACGGCGAAGCC
Organism: Umimayanthus nakama; assembly: GCA_027574985.1. NCBI lineage: Eukaryota > Metazoa > Cnidaria > Anthozoa > Zoantharia > Parazoanthidae > Umimayanthus > Umimayanthus nakama. The sequence goes on along the minus strand of JAOBRG010336739.1, from coordinate 12,928 downwards.
GCAATATCGACGGACCGAAGGCCCGGAGCGAGTGAGGGGCATGAGGACGAGAAAAGAAGAAAGGCCCCTCCCATTTTTGCTTTCTCGTCCTCAGTCCCTCTCTCCCAGATTGCCGCAACGGTTCTGCTGAGTTGCTACGGAGGAGGCTATTTCATTCCAAGTTTACAGAAAATTCATTTTGGAGTAAAAGTTCAGATCTGAGGATCGTAAACAGTCAGAATGAGCTCGTACCTCCTGACATGATTCTTGCGAAGCGTGCGGCTAGACTTCATTGCGTGACGAAAATTTTTAATCTGGCGCGACTGCCAAAATGAAATTAAGTTGGTATCAAACTTTGATTCTCAGTATGGAACCGGGTTTAAGTCTTATCAGAATGGATCATGTAAACACCACCACAAACGCACAGTTTTTCCAGCGACTGCAGTGTTGCCTGGCATTGGTTGATGGAGTGAAAAGAAGGGGTAATTTAATTATTTCTCTTGACTGTTAAGCATATAAAGTTGTAATACATAGAGTTGTGTTTTCGCTAGTTGGTAAGCTAGCTTCGACCAAACTAACCACAATTGGTTTATTGCTTTATTGTCATCGTCTTTTATAAATGCGACTTAGTTTGACCTGAGAACGATTCCAGCTAAAAGAACTGTCGAGGGTCAATACAGTTGGGAACCATAATGCACTGCTTTATTTATTCTACGGGCCAACACTAAATTCGCTTCATCGCTTAGAACTGAAATCCGTTTCAGTCTACCTCGAAATCACACCATCGTATCATATTTGCAACCTTAACGATGATATGCTTGTATTGTTTGTACAGCAGATGTATTTTTGGTATTTTTAACGTCCTATGCCAAGCCATGGAAAGATCTTGCGTTCAAAACGTGAAACAGCCCCTTTAAACCTCTTTGTTTGTAGTACAAGACTGAAGCTCATTCTTGTATCGTAAAAACACCACCTCAGAATAGAATCGGGATGATATTGTGCTGGAATGAAATAGTGGTCCCGTATCACGCAAATACCGCCCAAGTTCTGTTCGCTGTATCACATATCTGCGAATGGGAGAAACGGCGGAGACAAGGCCCTAATAATAATAATAATAATAATAATAATAATAATAATAATAATAATAATAATAATAATAACAATAATAATAATAATGATAACGATAATAATATTTAATTTATCTACGTCTCGCCCAAGAGCTACAAAGCTCGTTCAAAATACGAACGTATGGTAACGTATAGATAAATAGTAAAACAATTTTAGTTAAGAGTACAATTCCGTAAACTGTGTGGTAAACACTACTAATCTATAATCGTTGATTCTGTAGTTGACCTATTTTAGTACAGTATTTACATTACTAATATAAAATCATCAATTCTAAAGTTAACCTAGAAAATTTCTACTAAAATTAATAAAATTGCTAAGATACCGCTACAATTCAATATTCGTAAGATTTTGCCTAATGTGACAGTATTCTTTCTGTGATTGTCCTAAACACGTTGTCTCTCCTACAGGACCTGGGGAATGTAAATATCACATTTTTCTCCCCTCGCAAATGGCACAACAGGAAGGAGAATCTTGCGGTCATCGTCGATGCGCTCCGTGGTCGCTGGAACGTGGATGTCGGCGTGTCCTGTAGGGATGACATTGTTCTGAATGGAAAATACAAGATATCTTTTACACCTAGTATTACAAGAATACTAACTTAGCAACATAGTATTGGTAATATAGTACTGGTAGTTAGGTATTACATACATTACATAATATAGTCCGGAATAGATAGTAACAATGTAAAAATTAAATTTGTAAGTTATTTTAAGGTGTCCTTACTTAGTGGGCAACTGCTATCAAAACGACACTTGAATAAAGTTGTTATTATTATTATTATTATTTTTTATTATTTTTATTATTATTATTATTATTATTAACACAGTGAAAAATATTTTATTATTTTTAGTTCGCTTCTCCATTTTTATGTGCAAGCGACATGGAAACATTTATCACAATTCGCTGGTTCGGTTTATGCTAATATTCACCGAAGTGCAGGTGACTGATATGCTAGGATATTCAACGAGCTGCGAATATACCAAACCAGTAAATCAGTAAAGTAAAAAATTTCAATCTTTATATTTTTGTGCCGTATTTTGAAACTGGTAAACAAACTCGGAAGTTGACAATTGTTTCGTGGTAGCGATTCTCTTGTAAAATTGAGACGCAGAATGATTGTGCGTTTTGTTGTTGTTGTTGTTGCTGTTGTCATACCTTAATAATAGTCCAAATTTGGTTTATGTCATGTGTTACCCTTGGTAAATAAAGTTGTCATAGTTATTGTTATTATTGTTGCAGTGTAAATCGTTTGGATTCCATTTCCATAAATATTTTAAAAAACTTACTTAGGGCGCGAACGTAGCCGATGACTCCTATCTAAATATACCTAGTATATACTCAAAATTCATCAATTCTTAAAACTCCATTGAAAACTTTTCCTAAAAATTTTTCGGTGACATCTTAAAATGTATCGATAAAACATTTAATGGCTAGCATTATAAAGTTGTAAAATCTTGTCAGAACTTTAAAAGCTCGTACAATGTTCAAACTGCGTGGCAGGATCACTTTCTACATTCGCCTCAGCACTGATCTTGATCGCTGTCGGGCAAGATCTTTCATTGTCTCTTCGAGATCAGCGGACCATCTTCCAAGCACATAAATAGTTATGTTGAACTGCTTTATCACGTATCCGAGATATTGCTGTTTGAGCTCCCATCTAAGAGGGCCTACTTGGCTGCTCTCTCTACATCTTTAATCGATCTGTTGTCCATCCGTGGGCAGCTCATCTCAATCACCGCGACTGGCTTTCTCTCCTTGTTCATTACTCTCGCGTCAATTCTTTTAGCTTTCATCATCACATTCTCAGCATAAAGCGGTACGTTCCAGCAATTTCTAGCTTTTTCATTCTGGTACAGTGGCTTAGGTTGGACCATGATAGTATCTTGGATACCAAGTTCTGATCTCGAAGCATTTCGAATAACAGAATCTTCAAGGCTGCGTTGTGTCTCGCGAAGTACTTTGTTTGTTCTAAAGTACTGCGGCCTTAGAAGATGTGAGGGACACACACCCGGGTTTGTGTAAATGCCCGTCTTCTTTTGATAGTAGAGCTTGGTCGGCAGGAGTTGCTGACACAGTTCTTGTACTGCTGCTTTTCCACTCCTTCGGCCAGTTGAAGCAACTTTTACTTATCTAGTCTTCCTCCCATTGGATCTTTAGCAGCTTTCCCTGCCATTTCTCCTTTGCAATTTTTTTTGCCTCAGTTGTTGTTGTTGTTGAGCCCTTTTTGCCCAGATCCTGTTTGTCTTCCACCTGCTTCTTTACCATCTGCTGTTCGGCACGTTGGGTGAAGCTCGCTCAGCTGCAATTCAAAGTCAAGCTCTTTAGCATATTTGATCGCATCCCTAAGCAATGAGTGGTGCTATCAATGTTGTTGTTATTATTATTTTTATTATTACTATTATTACTTTATAAGTTATAATGATATTATTTTTGTATATTAGTGTAGACTAACGTATGACTGAAACTTTCAGGGTAATTAGAGTAATTTTAATGTTGATGACGTTATTGTTGTTGTCGTACCTTAACAACAGTGTAAATTTCTGGTTCGTCATCCAAACTGGCCCGAGTGCAGTCGTACCATCACTGCACCCTCCTGTGTGATGTCAACACAAGTTTGCTCAAGGATCTGCTCAACCCGACATATGCAAGTGCAACATTGTTTTAACTACGTGATTATAAATAGCGATTTTAGAAGTTTGACGCTAGTGAGGGTTATTTAACAGTCATGGCGCAGCAGCCGCATTAATAAGGACCTCTACTTATCCCGTTGAATGAGACCCCATCAAATTAGACCCATTTTCTCTCGTGTTGAAGAAACGCACGGTTCCTTGAATTAACTTTCAATTAAAGGAAGTCATACGTGCGAGAGCCATAACTATCTTCGCTGATGCAATCTTCCATCATTTGAATTAAATTTCCAACCTTGCTGTAATTGTCAAAAGTCGTCGTCTGGAGCGGAAAAACAAAGAGACCCGTAGGAACTCATAAACTCGTTGTGTTTTGAACTCCTTACTTCGGTACCTAGAAAAAGCAGTATTTAGTCTTTCTTTTCTCTTTCACCATTTTTTGTAGGATATAAGCTTTGCTAATTTTTGTGATCGTTTTTTGTTTTCATGTCTCTTTTTGTAATGCATTGACAAAAATTTCAACAACCAGCTACAAACTGACTGTCCTTAGAGATTAGATATTGCTGTTTGCAAGTCAGTCTAATCATTGCACAAACAACTTTTTAGGAACAAAAATTATATTGCTCTTGTTTTTTTTTATCAAAACATTCCTATTTGCGCAGAGTGATGTTTCCGGCAAGGCTACGTCCAGTGTCAAGTCAGAAGTTATGAACCTGTCGGCCCAGCACAAATCTATCAACTATGGAACCGTCACAGAAACAGTGGCCCAGATGTTCCATAAACAATACCAATCGCGCTTTCCAGAGGTGTGTTGTTTACATAGCCTTAGAATAATCTTGCCATTTTTACTCGCCCATGATTTCCCAAATGGTTGCACACAAAAGTGCGAGCTTTAGCAAGTAAGAAGCTTTTGGCTTACTCATAGTAACTTTTCATAATAAGAAACAAGTTTTGATTAAGAACTGTTGCTGATTGATTCTGAAAAGCCTCAACGGGGAGAATTCAAGAAGGTACTCTCTTGTATTAATGCTGTGGCAAGAACGATTTCACACCATGTCCGCCATCTTGACCGTCATTTTTTTCGTTTGGCAAATTGTAGCAACGTTTAGCAGAAAACATGTGTTAACGGCTTCAAACGGGATTGTGATTAAGAATAGAATGAAAAAGGAGAAACTAGAGTAAATTTTGTTAGAAACTACCGTTTTTGATTCAAAAATTTGATCACATATTTAGTTTCGCATAAATTACAAGTGAAAATGCCCTATTAACGTCAAAAGATGTGTTCATAATTGCACAACAGATACTAAAAGTTTCATTTCCTTTACTTTCAATTTTCAATTTTTAGATTGGAAAAACCTTTGGGATAACTTTGAAGGTCTAAGGGTAAAATATTTCAGTAGTGGGTATCAGCTTCAAGAATGTGAATGCTCACCAAGCTTAAGGTAACTTACCATTATCGTATCTGTTTCGCTTGAGCGAAGAAAAACAAATTTTCTTTGTCGTTGCTGTGCACAGTTTGGCAGCTTTTTTATCGAGTCTGTTCGAGGTTTGTGATAGGTCTGTAGAGGGATCAGGATACTAGGAAGTTTAAGCAACTAGCACGACTACAGTAAGTCTATCAATCACTATCGTTTTCCCTCAACCACCTTTCTTTTCATCACCTGCCATCATTAAGCATATCAGTTTCCAATTTATCCAATTTCTAGTGTCATTAAAGTTGCCTTGGCTAGTAAACCACTACTATCGCTCAGTAACCATTTGCCGGCCAAGGCCAACCCTCACTTGTTATCGTTAACAACACATTCCATTCATCTTATTTGCCACAAGAGCTGCCTATGGAGGAAGCTAGGCATGACGTATATGCACTGTATGAAAGCGTGTATGGAGTCTTCTTATGGCTTGCTTAGTTACCGGTAGATACATTTTGTATAAATGGTAAAACTGTTATTTATTCTGCTGTGAAACTGCATCAAACATTGGTCAGTGACTGTTGTCCAATTTTACCCTAAAAAGACAACCCCCTCCCTATAGCAAGCGAGCCGATATAGTGTAAATGTTCCCTACCAGCCTGCGCCCATAAAATGAAATGCTTCGGTTCAAGTTAAAGCACAGTGGGCCGTTTATGAAAATGCACTCGAAATCTAAGCCGATGACCAACTTTGTTCAAAGTTGTTGACAAAAGTAGTAAAGTTCAAAGGTGTTAATGCAAATTATGTTTTTCTTGGCTAAACGTTACCTTATCTTTTTCTCTATGTAGAGTCTAACACGAAAACCTAACGGCTTATTTAGACTGTAGTTATTTCCTTTCATATACATTATATTTCTTAAACTTAACACACACATAGCACATTCGTACTAACTAAATACGAATACTGAACTTGAACAAAAATGTGCAAAAAGTGAAATGCAAAACAAATAAAAATTGTAAGTTGTAGAGTTATTTAAAACAACAGTTAGAGAATTCGTTAAAATAACCGACACAATCTGTTAATTTCTGTTCATCTAACCACACGCTTGGCCTCCTTTGCCTTTGTTAACTGTCACAAAGATCTGAAGATTTTTGATAAAGACTGCATGTTTGCTCACCTAGATAACTCATGTGGACCCTTCCAACGAAGGACGCTATCCCAGTGTTACAGATGTCATCCACGAATTGCAAGTATGAGTCTACTGTTGATGTTTGTGTCTGATTGTTTCAATTGCGTAATACACCGAATTCATAAAGCCTGGAGCGAGCGTAGAGTCAAGGCTTGGTAGGCCAGGACAAAAGAATATTTCAAATATTCTTTTGTCCTGGACCCCCACTCTAAGCTCGCTCCAGGCTTTATGAATTCGGTGTATGTGGGTGTAGAATTACTGGTTTTGTGCGATGATCGGTATTGTACGGAAGTATGACAAAGACCTTAATGTAATCTCAGAAGGCTGAGTGTTGCTGCGAGCGTTAGTCAGGAGACTAAGGGTCCTTTCTGCAGAGGCGTAATTTAATTGAATCAGTGGTAGTGCTCTGAAATGCGAAGACTAGTGAAGACAAGTAGCAGTATGTGACATTCCCAGTGAAATGAAGATAATTTCGGAAGAGTTTTAAGATGTTATAAACAACGAGCAACATTTGCCATATTATACGTTATATACCCCGTATTCCGTTAAGGATGAATCCGTATTTTTTACAGAAGCTGATGTTTTGTTTCAAAGTGTTAACCACTCTTTTTTGTGACTCTTTTAAAACTGATATTAACACAAAGTAACTCATAAGTTGCTTCGAATGCCTAAAGCTGCTCAAGATTACTAAAATTGAAAAAAATTGCTCAAAACACCAAATGTTGCTCAAAAGTTGCCGATCACTATCTGTTCGAACTTCATATCGTTGCCTAATCTATAGCTTAATATGGATTTTTACAGAACCGTAGTTTTTAATTAGAGATATAACTTTGATTGGGGCCTTTAATAGGATCAATCGTTTACGATCCTTATGAAAATTTAGGTGCCTCTGTCTGTCTGTCTTCCTGTTTGTTTGTTCGTCTCCGTCTGTCTGTCTCTGGCTGTCTGTCTCTATTTGTCTTTCTGTCTGTCCGTATCTGTCTGTCTGTGTCTGTTGTGTCTGTGTATCGGTCTATTTGTCTGTCTGTCGGATTGTCCTTATCTTTCAGTTTAAGACCGCCGCCAAGGTCTAAGACCTTATTGGTTGCAGGTTTCAGGTCAAACGATACACTTTTTCACCTGTAATAGCACACTTTTGATCAACCAATCATGTAGCAGGAAAAATAAACTAGATTAGCTAATTTAATTTTGGAATTTTTGCAGGTTAGGCCGGTTCACGCTTCTCATCTCTCTCTCTTTACTTGCAGAGCTGGCAGTGGACATTTGGTCAGACTCCAAAATTCTGTGCTACTTTCTCTACTAATTTGTCTTTTGGTGACCTGGTGAGTATACACTCGTAATTTCGATCTAGTAATTTGATTAAATTTATAAGTTCCGTGCGATGTCTCTGTAACGTATCATTCGATGACCTGGTGATTATACTTTTCTTATGGCAAAACCCTCCAGTCCTTTTTGTAACTTTCATCACAAATTTATCATTCCGCGAACCTGAAGTTCATTTTGATCACAATGTCGCGCGTAATTTGATCAAACTCTCAAATTCCGTGCGACTCTACATAAGGTTATCCTTTGGAGACCTGGTGACTACAGCGTCTGTGTGGTTAAGCGGCGCACTTTCAAATCAATACGCGAGAGTTTGTCTAATTTTTTTTTTTGTGTGTCCTTGGTCTAGTCCAAAAATCTTTTCTTTTAAAGATGGTAAAATAATTTTATACTCATAAAATAGTCTTGCAGCCCAACCCAGGCCGATTTACATAAGGCCTACTCCAGGTCCTAAAGTTGCCTTAAGTCGCCTTTTAAAGTTGCCTTAAATCGCCTTAAGTCGCGGTCAATTTTTTGGCCAAACTCCCTTAAATCGCCTTAAGTTGACGCAATAAGTCGCTCTAAATTGCGGCGACTTAAGGACCTGGAGTAGGCCTTACATACTTACAGTACAAATAAAGGTAGATAGATAGATGTCTTTATTATGAATTCTTTGCAACCATAAAAAGTTGAATTACGAAATTATTTACAATCAGTACTAAAAACATATGTATATAAAATTTAACAAGAGCGTGTTAATTAAAACATTGAAACTGGTATATAAAACAATTAGTCTAAAATATGTTCATGACTAATTAAAAAGCTTCTGAGAATTATGAATTATAAAACTTGACTTGCAACGGTTAGTTTTGAAAACTGGATTGAATCTTCGTTGCTTCCTAAGATTGTAGTGGCAGGATCTTTGCTCTGGTAAGAGATGGTTAAGCGTCTCTGATATTTGATATACACGATAATAGGTTGCACAATCCAACATGAATCGTCCCTTGCACAATACAACATGAATCGTCCCTTTGACTTTACGGAAATGTCTAACTCTCATTGCACAATAGTGCTTCTACTGTAGTAACACTTTTCATGGCACATTGAGTGTCTTTTAAGTTAGACGTAGTGAAACCCCAAACTGGTTATTTACAATGTGCCTTTTTGTCAGTTTTGATATGTAATTCTACTCGCGTGACACACTAGTTAACATTTCCAATAAAGATAATAACTTTATTCACAAATACACGGCAAACCAAAGGTTGATTTCGTATTGCTTGTACAAGCAAAAAAATAAGAACTTGATTCGACAAAAGCAATAATTCAATTAAATAGTTTTAATAAGAGAAAGTTAAGTTCCTCAAGGAACTACAAAACTAACAGAAAGGCCTTCCAAATGTGTGAAACGATGATTTTTCTTTCCTTCCTCTTTCCCTCAAGTTGTAGGCCGTGAGGTTTGGACTAAGTAGTAGACCGTGTATTTTGTGGTTGGTATTACCAGTGATTCCGTTGAAATATGAAAGCCTCAGAAAATAACATTCCATGAATACTGTGTCATACATACAAATATACATGTTGTTTTAGACTGTCTTGGACATTAAAAGTAATAACACTGGTGATCTATTCCACAGTCCGTGTCTTTCCACGCATTCCATGGAGTAATTGAAAGCGTCGAGCTTCTTTGTGACGACGTGATTGAGCATGACTTTCTAGGAAGAATTCCACTCGTGTTAAAAGGTGAGACAGCCGTAAGTCCTGAACTTTGGTCGTATTTTGTTTTCACCAAGAACAAAGTCTACACTACCATTGGCTTAAAGCAATCCTTTTCTGAAAAACACAATTTGTGCTGTCAGATTTAACTGTATCATACCATAGTCATTCAAAACCAATATTTCTGTTAACAGAACTAACTCAGTCAAAACGATTAAACTGGACCATTTCCTAAGTTTAAGCTTACCGTACATTGCTATTTTGAAAATCGCTTTTAACGGTTGCAGTGCAAGACCAAAGACTGTTTCAGCAAAGAATGGAGGTAGTACAGCCATACAACAAATATACTTACGTACTTAATAAGGGATGTTTCTTTGCATTCCCGTCAGTTCATTGTTCAAACTAAGTTGATTTTTTCTGGTTCCCTGGTTTTATTTAAAGGAATCCCCTTCAGGCAACAAGACGTGAGCACTGCATTGCGCCAGTACTTGAACAGACAGGCGCTTTTTGGCACTGAGAGGAAGCTTTCCATGGAGCTGTGCTCGTGGATAGAACATGTTCTACAGCCTGGTGCTGTTTGGAATTGAGAGGAAGCATTTTGTGGAGCTGTGCTTGTTGATGGATCATGTTTTACAGACAGGCGCTATTTGGAACCGATAGGGATGTTTTCGTGGAGCTGTACTTGTGGATGGATAGTGTACTACAGACAGGCGTTGTTTGGAAATGAGAGGAAGCATTTTGTGGAGCTGTACTTGTGAATGGATCATGTTTTACAGACAGGCGCCATTTGGAACTGACAGGAACATTTTCGTGGAGCTGTGCATGTGGATGGAACGTTTTCTACGTACAGGTGTTGTTTGGAACTGAGAAGAAGCATTTTGTGGAGCTGTTTTTATGGATGGAACGTGTTCTACAGACAGGCGCTATTTGGAACTGATAGGAGTCTTTTCGTGGATCTGTGCATGTGGATGGAACGTGTTCTACAGACAGGCGCTATTTGGGTACTGATAGGAATCTTTTCGTGGAGCTGTGCATGTGGATGGAACGTGTTATACAGACAGGCGCTATTTGGAACTGATAGGAATCTTTTCGTGGATCTGTGCATGTGGATGAAACGTTTCTACGTACAAGCGTTGTTTGGAACTGAGAAGTATTTTGTGGAGCTGTTCTTGTGGATGGAACGTGTTCTACAGACAGGCGCTATTTGGAACTGATAGGAATCTTTTCGTGGATCTGTGCATGTGGATGAAACGTTTCTACGTACAAGCGTTGTTTGGAACTGAGAAGTATTTTGTGGAGCTGTTCTTGTGGATGGAACGTGTTCTACAGACAGGCGCTATTTGGAACTGATAGGAATCTTTTCGTGGAGCTGTGCATGTGGATGGATCGTGTTCTACAGACAGCCGCTGTTTGGAACTGAGAGGGAGCTTTCCGTTAAGCTGTACTCGTTGATGGATCGTGTTCTACAGACAGGTGCTGTTTAGAACTGAGATGAAGCATTTTGTAGAGCTGTGTTTGTGGATGGATTACGTTTTGCAGACAGGCGCTTTTTGGAACTGATAGGAAAGTTTTTATGGAGCTGTGCTCGTGGATGGAATGTGTTCTGCAGACAGGCGCTGTTTGAAACTAAGAGGAAACATTTTGTGGACCGGAGCTGTGTTTGTGGGGTTATTTTTGTGAGGCTTAGCGTTTACGGGGTTATTGAAGTGAAAGAGCAGGTTAAATAAATTGTTCGAAGGAATGGCTAAGTTTGAATGTAAGAGACTGTCACGTATAGTTGAGATCTGTGTGTTGAGTTAATTATATCAAACCCGATGATTTGAGGGCGAAGTGATCATGCATTTTGTTGTTTTTACTGCTTTGATAACCTTTAACCTTCAGCTGTCTGTGTTTCCGCTCCGTTGAATTTCAAAATGAGAGAAAACTGTTCCGAACTGTAACTAAAGTCTTGTAAAGAGTTAAATACCAGATTCAAGCAAATAAAGTTACTGAGGATATTTGGTAATTCATCTATTGTGTTGACACAAGTTGACAAAGCGTTACTCGATAATTTTTTGCCCATTCAAGTTGTAACAAATACAAGATAGGATTTCTAATCATTCATTTTATTGTTTGCCAAGAAAAATATACAAAACAAATATACATTTAAATGAAAAGAGAGAGATTAATTCCTAGCAAGGAGTCCCCTAGACGCCACTGGCTTTTTCAAGAGGGGAGCTCTTCGGTTAGTAGATAACTGACCTGACATTTAGCACTACATTTGTGAACTGAAACTGGATTCCGTGAGTCACGGTCAGACAGTGCGGTAAATTTAATGAAAGTACTCATTTTCTCATACACTTACATTTTTACAAAACACTCATTTCCTGCAATCAGCGACCAGTCAAGTAGACGTAGTACACGCACACGTACAACATGCAACAGCCACGAAAACAAGTTCGATCAAAGTCGACCATGAGGTCGGCAAGATTCGAAAACGAGGATGACCCCTGAAAAAACAAATTGGGGCGTCCATCCAACAATCCACCAACGAAAAACCTCAAAATTGCTTGATTTGCACAACACAGGGAGACCATCCAACTACAGAACAGGATTGCGTTCTCCTGACGACGAACGCATAAGTTCTTCTGCATGCTCGACACCATGGCGCTATGTTCTTACATTTTGGGCATATTTCAACCTCGCGTTCTTACTAAAAGAAATGTATGCGTTAGTTAAAGCAATGGTTGCACAGTTAAGTTATTTGGCGACTTTCCAAACAAATATAGGGAAGGGAAGCGAAAAATGTCTAACAACTTGGTGGTAGAGATCGAAACAAGTTGGAAAAACGGCAAAACTAAATGACTCAAGCCAAAATATTAATTACCTCGTTGCATTTGGCGCTCAAAACGTTACCTAAAGGATCCCCTTTCATCGACAAGCTTGAGAAGCAAAAAATAATGCATTCCACTGCGCCCCTAACACAACACAATAAACAGTGAAACAGAACATCAGTTTATTTCGGTATCAATTGGTAGCAAAATTCATTCACCTAAGTCCAAGCGATTCAAATGAGTGTAACATAAAATCATGGCTGCAGCCGAGTTAGTCATTGTCTCACAACCTTAACACATCACCGCTGAAAACCACACCAAAGTTTTTAGAAGAAAATTAGGAGCACATGTACAAATTCATAAACACCATTTGGAAAACTTTCTCAGAGCTTGACAGCTACAAAGCTAACGATGCTTTCTAACGAACTGTTCAGTCGTCATCTTTCTTCAACTGAGCTTCCATTTTTTTCTTCATCTTGTCAAAATGGTCCAGAGATTCCTTGTGACGCTTGATCTGCTCTTCGTGGTGCTTAATCTCACGTTTGTGGATCTCGGCCATGTTCTTCTGATGTTCCTTCAATGCCTTTAGCTGCTCTTGTTGCTGGAAGAGAAATACGCATACTTCACTTCAGGAACTGGGACTCAAACTTTACCCCTACTTTGCCAACCTTTATCTTTCTTCCAATTGATATATATATATATATATATATATATATATTTAGTATTAACCAAACAGGTGGATAGCACTTTTCGCGCGCTCTGATTGGTTCA
>JAOBRG010336728.1:0-15021 GCA_027574985.1 Umimayanthus nakama | reverse complement strand
AAGAACATACAGTTTGACAATTGCATGAAATAGAGTTTTCTAGCTTGATTCAGTCTACGTGGTTGTATCTTTTAGTTAAGTTGGTATATAGCTGTATCAGTGTTTTGAGAACACGGCCAAGATTATTCAGATACACATCAGGATGCTTGAGTTTGAATTCGAAAAACACACATACAGCTTGACAATTGCATAACATTGAGTTTTCTAGTTTGATTCTAGTTGTATTTTCTCATTTGTTTAGCGTAACGGCTCGGTAGCTGTTGTTTCTGTAATCAGTGCTTTGAGAACACGGCCAAGATATTCAAATACACGTGAAAGTGCTTTTGTTGTTGTACTGTTACATGTAGGGTTTTTGTAGTCTCAAATGTTTTTACCAGTTGCTCAAGTTGCGCAGCCAAGATACTCAGATATTCATCAACAGGTAAGCAACTTAAGATTATTTTTCTAAGTTTTCTAGGCCAGTTTTCTATGCTCACGATTTTGCGACGATTGGTGATTGGTGTCTATTGCTATAACCAAGGAAACTTTTTAAAATGAATCACGAATCATGAAGAATTTCTATAAATGAATCATGAATCATTGGTCGAAAAATATCTGGGAATCACAAATTATCATACTCAAAAGATTCCGCTTCCACCCCCGAATATAATGCAGGGCCTGGACGAGCCAGCATTTGAAAGAGAACACGTTTACAGCTATTTCAAAAAAGGCTGCCATAGCCAATAGTCGATACTGGATCCGAACCGAAAGGAACTGCGGGGATCAAGCAGCGCGTACATTTTATTATCATTAGCTTTGACTTTGCCAAATATCAAGAGCAGGTTCTTCATATGTGCCACAGAAATACAACATTTACGGGCGCATCATTACTCATTGTGACTCAATTAAAAGTTCCTTTGGGCTCCATTATTGGACTATTGACTATGACAACCTTTTTTGAAATAGCTGTATACCGCTGACTAAAACTAGAGTTGCATAACAAACAGCATCAATGGCTCAGAGGCATTGCAGTACTAAACACATTCAACTTGTCTTTAGATTTTATAATTTTTTTTTTGGTGGTTGAGAGCCTAAATACTTCATTCGAAAGGGGAGAGCACTCACCTTCTCAGTAGCGATCTTTCATTACTTTACTTGCAAAATCAGATAGTGACCGGCAGTTGCTTAAGAAGTGGAGCCCGATCTCTCTTCTGAACATTGATTATAAAATCGCTTCAAATGTGCTGGCAAACAGAATGAGGACTGTTTTGCCTACGATAATCCATCAGGACCATGTGGAACATGTTGTCTTGATACTTTTTTTCCCTTTATTTAAGTTAAAATTAGACACTATAGACAGTGACACTGACCCAGACTTTCGTTTTCGAAGTGATATCATCAACATGGATACTGTTAGCTGGTTCTAAAATCAAAACAACGTATTAATATCAGAACTGAAACTATGAATCTGTTTCTTCTACCAGGAGTCTCTCAGTTGGCTCTTACTTCTTTTTCATAAATTTTGTTTGAAAACTTGTTTCGCAACTAAACAATTACTTTGTTTTCATCAGGTTCTTTTTTCATTGAGCTTTGATTACATATGTGGTTAATCAGAGAAAAGTTTGAAAAATTTGTGCTCTGGTATGATCTGTCTCAAGCAGTTTTTTAAAACCCTGCTATGCATGCTGACCCCAGAGATCAAATAACATGTTTTGTTATGTCCAGCGGCAAAAATCTTTATGCAACAGATTTTAAAGTATTTGAAATAGTTTATGGCATTTTTTTTGTTGAGTCACTTACGTATCACACTTTATATCACTTCATGTCAATGAAGTAAACTTATTTGCACCTGTGTTTGAGAGACTTCGAAAGTCATTGCTTAGGCAGGCGATCTGACAGATGAATGTCTATGTGGTTAGAATGAGAGTTAAAGTTACGACGAAAATCTCTTCTGGATTACTGTGTAATCTGATGTGTCGTGTGGCCAATATATTTAAATGCATGGCCCTTGTCCAGCATCAATATCCGATCTTGACCAATGACGACAATGACCTTTTAAGTTCTCGCTTCAGTCACTTTACATACGAAAAAACAATGAAAACAAACTGCGTTATACAAATAGAATAATGAAAATATTTTCAAAGACACAAGCAATATATAAATTTACATATTAGTGTAGAAGGTCTAGAATTGATCATCGCTTCGTTTTGCCTGTTTTGGTTCATAGACCTGCACTTTTCCCCCGAAACTTTCAGAAACAAACCGACGCAATGGTGTCTTTGAAATACGGTGTTGCAGCTGATAAATCAACCGCACAACGCAAAAGAAAACAAGAAGTTACAAGAACAGCGGAAGATTTCAAGCTCAACAACTCGGAGCCGGCGAAATCCAGCAGCTTTTCAAAGCGAAAATTTTTGCTACCCGATTTTGAAGTTCCTGTTGAAATTCGGACGTCGTACATTGTGTGGGGATATAGATACTGGCGGCTTTCAGCGAAGGAATGTCTTCAAAGTCTTTTTCATGCGACCAACGAGACTATCAACGTTTGGAGTCACGCAGTCGCGTTTGTTCTGTTTGCTGTACGATTCTCGACAGTTTTCAGTTGGCGGAATCACGAACAGGTACTGAATCCTCTCCTGGTATTCGCTTTCTCCATCCTCGTTCTAATGGCGGCCAGTTCCCTTGCTCATCTTTTCAACTGTCTTTCTTTACGAGCGCACCACATCGGCTTCTATTTCGACTATGCTGCAATCAACTGTTACTCGTTCGGAGGAGCCATGATGTATTTTTCCTACTCTCGGCCCCTTGGGGAGGAAGCACCGGTGATTTTCAAATCTGCACCGGTTTTTCACGTTATTGCAGCAGTGCTCTGTATTCTCTGCACAGCCGTGATGTGTATCTCAAGGCATCGATGCTCAGAGAAGTGGAAATACGTTATACGAACACTGGCAGTGGCTGTGAACTTCCTATACGACGTCTCGCCATACATGTATCGCTGGCTTTTCAGCCAAGAGACCGAAATTGGTTATGACCTTGGCTCTCTGCATTACTTCAAACGCCACCTTATCTGTTATCTTGTATCAGCCATTGCCAACGCTACTAAGCTGCCCGAGAGACTAATTCCAGGCGTGTTTGATTTTCTTGGTCAAAGCCACCACTTCTTGCACGTTTTGTCCGCCATGGGGGCGGCAGACGCGTTTACGACGGCGCAGATAGACCTGGAGAAACGGCGTGACGCCTTGATGCAGTTTACAGCAGAAGGTTGGTTTAAAAACTGCCTGCTGTGGATGGCGGTCGTGTTCGCTTTGAACTTCGCGCTCGTGGGGATAATGATTGCTCTGAGAATGGATAGAGATCTAGAAAACAAGAAAAGTGAAGGTTTCACGAAAACTATTAACGAACACCATGAATAGTATGGTAAACATTTTAACTTTTATAATACGTGTACAGTTTCATTCAGACTCGAGTGTTGTATGTCGAGAATTATGCGTATGCTCTCTTGCTTTTCTATAGGAAATGTATTTTTTATAAAAATGACTAAGGCTGCCGGAACTTAGTCAACTGAACGCTGAGATTTACTGAACAACTTGGTTTGTTTAATGGCTGTATCAATTATCATTGGAGAGTCTTTGAATAGAAGTTATCTTTGGTAATACTCCACCAAGCCTCAGTAAGGTCACTTCTGCTGAAGTTGGACATGAGATGGACGACCAATTCATTACATTGAGTTCCGGTCGGAGTCTGGGGCAGATCCAGGGGCGGTTCGGTCGAACCTCCTAAAGTAAAGCAAACGCAAATTTTTGACCATACTTTTCCTTGTAAAAAAGGACTTGTTAAATAACAATAACATTTAGGGTAATGTAGGTGGACGTTTGTCCGAATCCCCTCCCACTAAATTATGGATCCGCCCCAGGGAGTGGTAAAATAACTACGGAGCTTTGAGCTATATTAGTTTAATGTACCTATTTTTTGTCTAAATTCTGATGTGGTTGTGTTTTAGGAGCTCTATACCTGTAAAGCCTTTGGCTTTGAAAATCGTTTGAATGAACTTATGAACTGGTTAGTTAATAAAACAATCCCAACGCTAAATCATATCGCCCCTGTTGCAGTCCATCCATACCACTACATTTTCCTGTTCATTATTTACGCTGTCTTAGAATTAAAGGGTTCAAAGATCGGCAACGAAAAGAAACTAATTGCGTAACTCATTTTTGGAATTGTTCAAAGGTTTGACAGGAACTACGGAGCATGCTCCGATCTCAAAGTTTAGTTGCTCCGCGGTTCCTTGTGGCGGGTTTTTATGCTTTCATATGATTTGAAGAGAAAAGAACCAATAATCTCAAAGATTGCAGAATGAAACAGAAAGCTGAATCTGCCTTCGCAGCAACAACCGGCCTCCATGTTTGTACAAAGTTCAACCAAGTGTGATTTCAAGTCAGTGAGGGATCGGGCTCATATCACACGAAAGAAGTATTGGTCGTAGGACACTCGTGAGTCGTCACCGATGCGAGAACCCACCATAGATGCAGTGTTAGTGGTTTTAGTACTAATAGCTATATTATAGAGTTGTGTTATACTAAAACTTAAAAGTAACACATTTTTATTGTCAAAGGAAAACTGCGTTGGTCTGACAAGTTTCAAAAGACGTCCTTTCGACACCAAAACTCAAAGTTTTTTATATTTTACTGACCCACGTGTAGCCGAGGGTGCAATGGTACAGCGTGAGAACAGCGCAGAGGAGGGAGCACCCGCTCGTCAACCTCACCCGGGACTCGAACCCAGCCGATCCGCAAGAGAGTTGAGATCTTGTTGGATAGTTTAATGAGGTAAAGTCGTAGAGGCGAAGGATGGTAAGAACTCTCTCAGACTTACCATCCACGCTTGTATGCATATGGTAGAAAGCGTAGTGTGTGGATGTACACAGTAGGCAAAAAACAAAAGATAGCAAGGTTAGTCGAGGCAAGTAAAGACTTAGTAGAGCTTTTTTTGGGTGATGGGATTTTTAAGTTTTTTTGGAAATTTAGTATTGTCTTCCGGCGCGCTATTATTTCTTTTGTTTTAGATGGCAAAAAACCCATTGTACTTCCTTTTCAATTTAGTGCAAACAGTATTTTTGGCTTGAAACATGTGATATGCACCCACCCTTCTTTAAATTCAAACTCGATAAATACTGAATGATATGTGTCGGGGGAATTAGAAACAACGCAAGAGATGTACTGAATACTAGTAAATAATTGGCCAATGTACCAAATGGGGAAGCTGAAATGCCGCTAAAAGCAAAATGATCAACTGATAACTAATCTTAGTACTGTCAGTGCAAGAAAAGATCGATAGTTGAAAGGCAACGAACATGCAACAGAAAACTTTGAAGCATACATGCAAAATACAAAAGGTGCAATCATACTAGAACCAAATTTCTTAAGGAAGGTTGTAGTGCCTGGTTTTATGGAAAATAAAGCGATGTTGACAAAGCTTGTGCAAAAATCGGTTCCCACTTTCGTTTTCCTCTATTTCGTCCCCAGATCTCGTTTTGGCTGTTCGAAGACACAAAAAAGAGGGAGGGGAGGGGAAACGTTTCCTCCTTTCCCTTCTCCATTTTTCTTGTCCCCGAACCGCCGAGATCAATCAAATTAGCAAAAATACCTTATTAAGACTGAGCTTCGTGGCAACGTACATGTACTCAAAATTAGAGTACGATATTTTGAGTGATCGCTGGCGATGTCTCATTAACGGTACAGCTTCTGTCCTATGATTCCCATGCGCCAAAATTTAGCCAGATAAATAAAGTTCACATACTTAACAGCATTTGTGCTGTCCCGTGTTATTTAGTGGGGTTTGGTGATGCCGCCCCCCGCTATAAAATCACACGTAACAGCACTCAGTAAAGCTATTTTTTAAAGTAAGTTTTCAAACTTTATTTATCTGGCTAAATTTTGGCGCATTCTGGGTGTCATGAGATCGGTCAAAAATACCAATATCGCAATAACGGCCGTTGCAAATTGAGCATCAATGCCGCCTAACTTGCACTGTTAGATTTGTCCTCCTGTGGTTCAAACAACTGGCACACCATGTACCAATATATGTTGACCTTCGATACTCTGTCATGTGATACAACACCATTTTGGTTCGCTCCCTAAAATTTTCTTCCCAGTTTTGTTCAAGGGCAGACATAAAACACCCAACAATCGCTAACTGGAGCCATGGCTGAGCTACTGATAGGGATATTGAAGCTGGCCTTTGGCATCTTTATGGATAAGTTGAGAGACAAAGCGGCAGCAAGTTTGAGTAAAGGGGATCTCA
Source organism: Umimayanthus nakama (assembly GCA_027574985.1). NCBI lineage: Eukaryota > Metazoa > Cnidaria > Anthozoa > Zoantharia > Parazoanthidae > Umimayanthus > Umimayanthus nakama. The sequence goes on along the minus strand of JAOBRG010336728.1, from coordinate 8,742 downwards.
CCGACCAGGAATTTCGAAATGTCATCGTTCGAGAACTTGACACAGTGAAACTGAAACTGGATGGAATAGCGAGAGCCGCCCTTTTGACTAGTGTTAGTTTTTTCTCTGAAGGAGTCGCTATTCTTGGAGAAGTTTTAAGCAAGAGGCAAAGCAACGAAACACTGCAGCTTGAAAGACCTTCGGCAGAACTAGAGATGACGTTACAAGCGGAAGAAGCGACCACTTGCAGTGTGATGAGAGAATCCAGCACAAATCCCGTTAGTACCTCGGCCAACTTCCTGAGCTTTACCTGGGAGCTGGAAAGACAAGAAGCCGAAAAGATTGAGGCAAGGTTCAAAGCTGCTCGCGAGAAAGCAGCCGAAGCTTTCAATAACGAGGCTCTTTCTACAGCTGACCGAGTCATGGCAATGAAGTTTCGTGTCATGTCCACTCTACTTGAGAGTTTACGGAGTCCGTGTCAAGCCCTTACCGCGTGCAATGTTTGTATTCGAGAACTTCATGCGTTAAAAATGTCTACTTCAGCAAAGGAGTGAGGTCATGGTTTAAAAAAGAAGAGCGGCACGGAATAATTTGCTCCGTGGCAGAGATAAACTGGCTAATTTATAAATTTAGCTGCATGGTTCTAGAACCAGAGAAAAAAGATCAACTGGTCTGTAACTGTAACTCGTGGTCGTTTGGCCAAGAAGGAACGAATCAGGAGAAACTAAGTTACCCGCAAGATGTGACCATTAATAGCGAGGGCCAATTTATTGTGGCAGACACTTGGAGCGGGGACGTGAAAGTCTACAGCAAGAGAGGGACATACCTAAAGTCTCTCTGTCCTCCCTTTGACGTCGAGCGCGTAAGAGGAACCGAGTTCAAACCCACAAGTGTCGCAGTTGATACACGCGACAACATTTATGCAACCAGCGGTAAACTTATGTGGTCACAGAATGGCGTTTATGTCTTTGACAAAACTGGTACTTTTACACATAAATTTGCAGACTCTGTGGAGCCATTTTCTATTGCTGTTAATGAGAATAACAAAGTTTTTGTTAAGATAGACTGGATGAACAATGTGCATGACACAAGCGGCAAGTTGCTTTCCTCAGCCATCGACACAATCCGGTGTGGAGCGAAGGGTGTTCTTGCAAGGCTCGGTTCGAGCGGGCGGGTTTTGTTATTGGACAGCCGTACCAACTCCATCCGAGTTCTTGATGAGATGGGACTTTACGTAAGCACGATAAAAGTAAAAGGATTTCTCTCCTCGCAGTCCGGGATAGCGTTTAACGAACTGAGTGGAGAGCTGGTGTGCTATACTGAAAGAAGTGGTGCAAAGGAAGAGCGATTGGGCGGACAGTTAGAGGTGTTCACTCAAGACGGCGAACCGCTCCATATTCTACCACTGGACGAAGAAAAATTTCACGAATCACAGGCTTTGGCCATTACAGCTGATGGACGCATATGCATCGCCGTGGCTAATGTGAGCAAGAAAGCGATGCAACCTGCAGTACATATACTGTAGTAGGAGGATGTGAAGAATAAGGTTTCTGGTGTTGAAAAATATGTTTTTGTAGTGCATGGTATTTTTTTCATTAAATGTTTCCAAAAGGGGTCTTGGCCCTTTCGCCCCTTCCCACAATCTACCCTTGCAGACGTACAAGCTCAGTGATCATTTCACTCCAGAGCCTGAATAGAGGACATGAAATTCTGGGTCTAAACATCGGTCGTTTTGACAAAATATTGGAAGAAAGCAAGAACGCCGTTCGAGTGCATTACAGGCTTTGGTCGAAAAGACAGTAAAGCTTTTTTAAGAACTTGTATTTTAATATAAAAGTTGAAGGCCACCTACAAGGTTAATCTATAGGCGGGTGACCACTAAATAAAAACAATTTACAATGGAGGTCAGGAGTTATTTAGTGGAGTAAACCAGAGAACAAGAACAGATGTTACAAGAGAAGTATAAATACATAGAAAAAAGAAATATGAGTTAGTCTAGGAGGGCACTAATAGAGACTGATTAAATGTGACCCTATACCAATTTCAAAGTTCGTACACTAATGGTCAATTAATTAATTAAAATTCCAGGACTTTCCAGCTTAACACTTACAAAAATCCAGGACCTGAAAAAGGTACAAATAAGCATTGAAGCAACTACGTAGCGATTTGCAGTTGTTCAAGTTTTAGTTGAAGGATTTAAAGGTCAATAGTTTTGACCTTTTATGGTCATTAGGTTTGATTAGTGAAAGTGTTAAGAGAGCAGGCTCCTTCGACAGCAACATCAGCACAACTGAGCTTTATAGCTAGTGAAACTATTCTCAACCTGTGGCTTCGTGTCAGACCTACAGCAACCTGTAAAACTGCAGTGCTATCAAAAACTGCGAAGTGACCTTGTTAAACAAAAAAGGAAGTCGTAAAAAAAGCACGCTGTAACAGTGAGCAACTACCGAAGAAGACAAGGTTGAATTCCCGCAGTTTTATGTCTATTTCAGTGTTAGTTTTGGACGCCAGCGATGAGTGGATAAACCTAAGTTATGTAACCGACGTAGTCTTTACAAATTCTCGATTTGCGTCACCCTTCTGGGGTTTTAATGCGTTAGATCATCATGTTGATCACGTTTAAATGGGTATGAATAAACCCTAAATGTCAACTCCTGATGAAGTTTGAAGTAACAGACGAAACGCGTGGGATAATAAACCAATTCAAGCAGTCATTGTCTTGTACATGTGCTGCTCACTTGATCATCTCAAAAAGTTAAAAAATGAAAAAAAAAACCTTTGTAGGTTGCATTTCACGTCCAGCTGTCACTGAGAGCGCGTTTTTTTAATTCACAATTCTGGAATGAGAATGGTTGGTACAGAATGCATTCGCAACATTCTGTTCATTATGCCCCTGAGAGCAGAATGGATAGAATGGCGTTCTGTCCATTCCAGAATATGAATGCGGAATAAAAGAACGCGCGCATTTCACATTCTGCCGGGCGTTCTCATTCTAGAACTGTGAATAAAAAGACACACTCTAAGAGTACATTTGCCAGTCATTCTTCTTACTTCAGTTACAGATTCAAAAGGGCGGAAACAACAACCGAAAAAAAATTTTTTTTTCTTCATCGTCTTTGAAAATAAACCAAAAACCCTGAACAAAATTAAAATTATGTCAACTAAGGACTTGGCAGAGAATACGGCAGGTGGGGTGGCCCGTCAAACGACAGGGGTAGCTAGGACTCACTTTCTAAATAGTCCTTTTCACGGTTCCTGATAGGTAACCAAGCCTCTACATGAAACCGAGGCAAGTTTCTTTCTTCATGTAAAGGCCTGGTTAGCTTTCAAGAACCGTGAAAAGGACTATTGAAGTGTTCGGACGTTTTCTGATAGTACAGGCCTTATTTATTCTGCTTCGCAAATATTACATGTATGAAAAAAAAATGCGCACACTCACAGAGGGAAAAAGAAGAAAAGAAAAAAATGCTTTGCAGGGTCACCACTACAGCTAATAACTGTTGGCCCGCAGCTTAAAAAACTGTAAAAAAAATACCTGAGATCGGTCAAAAACAGCATTTGACTGGCTTTATCAGACACCTCGATACGCTGCATTTAGGACTAACTGACTTTCCATGTTTGCGGGTTGGCCTCGTCGTATGTTTTGCTTTTAGCCGAGTAATAATGTTTCATTAACAGTTTCTTGAAATGGGGAAGTGATAGGTTAGAGTCGCGGAGCTCAGAGGGAAGTGAGTTCCATACTCGGGACTGTCCTGTTAACAAAGGAGCGTTGGAAAGTAGTAGTGCGGCATATGGACGCCTTGAAGCTTGCAATGTTTGGACTTTGGACGGATCTTGTTGTCCTTGATGGTTCTAAATGAGTCGGAATGGTGTCTTCAGAAAGGAGTACATGCTTGTATACAGACTTGAAGACGAATAGGACGTCGAGGTATTCATGCCAATAAGAAACTGGGATGAGGTTTGACAGAATGAGCCTTTCCTTATACGATTGGTTGCACATATGGGGAAGATTGAGAATAAACATTGTTACGCGGCGCTGAATGCGTTCAGTTCGCTTTATATATAAGGTCGATTGACTGAGGGGACCAGACTTCAGTGGCGTACATCTAGATATAAAGTGCGCCGAGTACTCACGTTCTTAACATCCATGGCTGATCGATTCAAGTATTCGAGTAGTTTGTTGGCTTGAACACATCGATCTAAGGTTTGTTTCTTCCATGTTAAATCACTTGTCACCTAGAAGCCAAGGTCCTTTTCTTGAGTGTTGGATCGTAGGACCTTGTTATTTACGGTGTTTTTACCTTGTCATGTGCTGGCAGCAACATTTATCGTCGCTTAACACCAGACACTACCGTTCGTAGGTCGGCATAGAGTTGCAATGCGGTTTTGAAATTACGAACCAAAGCACTTCAGGAGATTGCCATCTATGTTAAACGATCAAAGCTTATTCATGGGAACTGCATGATTAACCTTGTAGAAGGCCTTAGACATATCTAGGTAATTAGCATCAGTCTGTTTTCCGAGTCTAGTTTGGATCTGATGTGGTGAAGACCTTCTACTAGCTGCATCACACAAGGCCTTCCTGGAATGAATCCGTGCTGACCCCGACTGATATGCCAAAGTAGGTGCTGCTGGATTTCGTTGAGCACGCAACGCTCTAACACGTTGGAGATGATGGGCAGAGGGGATATGGGTTGGTAGCTTTCGGCGTTGCCTTTCGCATTTTTTTTGTACAAAGGGACAATGTTTGCCTGTTTCCATTCATCTGGGTAATGCTGAGCCGGAGTGATTTGTTAAAGAGCAGAGTGATTGATGGAGCTATTTCACATGTGCAGTCTCTTTTAGCAGACGTGCTGAGATTCCGTCTGGTACTTAGAACTTAGAATATATACTCTCTAGTTAGATTTCTCTAGTGCTGAGAGGGCATGTCAGTTTGCTAAGCTGTTTAAAGCCTGCGAAGGTGGCTTGGCACCTTCGTCGATCTTATGGCCGACTATTTGAAAGAGTTAAGGGAAGTAGGCAACAACGTCCTGGGGGAGAGAGTTCCAGAGTTCAAGGTCCGTGGCCTTGCTGGTTTCTAGTGCTTAAATAGTCTCGAGTACCTTTTCAGGAGTTAGGAAGATATCAGGCACGAATGGACCCGTGGGAATCGGAGCAGTGATCGAAGTGGGTTCCACAGAAGCACTGCAGCCGAAACTGAACAGTTCAGCAATCTCATCGGGGGGTAGAAGCGGTGGGGCTGAGAGCATTGCTATCGGCGCTGCCCAAAGTTATTACAACGGTTACACTGTCCGATTTGGTTTTACGCTTAAATATTGACCATAATCGTTTCGGGTTGTCCAGGGAATCCGAATCGAGACAATTGTAAAAGTTCGCTCTGCTTTCTTTATTCATTTGCTTGGCATGAGCTCGTAACTCCTTAAACTTTTCTCCGTGGAGATTACTCGGTGATTGTTTCATCTGCGGCGGTCTGCTTCCTTGTTTTCACATTTACCCGTGTCCATAACAATCATGAAAATATGAGTGATAAATATTCAACCCACACATAAACTCACCCTCCAAAATACACACTCACACCACTTACATTTAACACTTTTTATTTTGCAAACTTTTTACAGCAACGTACCAACAACACCATTTGGGTCAACATAGCTCAGCAATGTCAATGATTGTGTCGCAATACAATCTCAATGGCAATCTGCCATGCCTGCCCAACCAGTTCCACTGTCCCCCCCCCCCCTCTTGGTTGGCAAGAAGGAAGGATATAGGGCCAAATCATAAAATGGTAACTATACAATGATCTATATATATTAACTTGACTGTAATGACTAAGCTAATGACAAGATTGCTGTGCACTGGGGGATTACAAGTTGCGGAAATGCAGTTGTCACTGTCAATACTGTAGTACTTGGTAGTCCAATAAGTACTGTGGGAAGTGGTAGCTTGCTTTAAAATGTCACCAATGCCACTAGTTTCGCTCCAGGCACCAGATGATCAGACTACATGAATCTGAACCTAGAAACAGCTTGTAAATGCAGGTCCTTACTGATATCTAGCAAGACTACGGCAAGCAGTACCGTTGGTTTGGTTTTCTGTAAGCAGCATCTTTTATTAATTACTAACATCATCTTTCTGTGGTGAGACCATGCTTGGTCGCGACATGTCATCCATCAAACTCTCCCGCCTTAACCGAGCCCGTTCATTCTTAAACCATGTGTTTACATGACGAAACGTCACAGGTTCATGAGATTGTCGGAATTCACCTTTGTTTAAAATGTCAGCAAGCTTAGTCATGTCTTTTGCGGTTGGTTTGGGGTCTTTTTCATACCATGATCGCAGTACTGGAATTTCATAAACTGGACTAAAAACAATTTTCTTTCCCCGAGATGATTGGATATCTGATTTTTGATCAATTGATGGTAGAGAATCTTTATCATCACTTTCGTCCAGGCGGGAACGCTCGTACCAAGCTCCAAACATTTTGATCTTTTCTGAGGAAAGCTTACACGGGTACTGGTCTCGCGAAATCTGTGATAACATTCCCTGTGGCAAAGAAGAACTAGATTGAGAAAAAGTGTTTGAACATCCACATTATTGAGGCGGGGAGTAGTAGGTTTCTTTGGGGGAAACTGGACATTTGCATTCAAACCATGTATTAGACTTCTTGCTCAATTACGTGTGTACACCAATTGCTAAGAAAACAAAAATTTTCCAGGAATGCAGGGTAGAATGTTCATATATATAGGAACAAAGTTCCAGTTATCCTTTACAGTAGCATACAGGTATCTAAGACCTGGCCGTGCTTTTATGAGGACAGATTTTGGACTAGATACTCTTAAAGTTGTATCTTCAGTTGTTAATCCTCTGTTAAAGCACTCACTTACATGAATGGTTATTTTTGTCCCAAGAAAAAGGTCATCCCGGAATGAACTTCTTTCTGAACCTACATGTATCGGTTAACTGCCTATGTATACTAAATTCTAAGGCACTTTCAGAACTTCTCTGTAGATACTTGAGCAAACGTCCAAATCCATTTGTGAACCTGCTCTACTTTAAATGCCATATGTAATGAGGAGCCCCAAATATCATAAGCCCTTAAGGCTTCTTGGGACTCCTCGCCACACCTACAATGTCATATTATATATTTATAGCTCTTTTTTTGTATCATTGTGGTAAAATCCTTATTAAAAAAAAAACTTTTCTTAGTACCTGGTAATTGCCTATTTTAAGGCCAGGATGAGAGCAACCTGGTCTAAAGCACCAAGATGAACTGTCATCCCAGGATTGAAAATTTCAAGCAAACCGTCTACACCAGGCACTGGATGCAAGACTAACAAACTGAATGTGGGGACAAGAAGACCTTCGTCTCGAGCGGTATCAGTTTTAGACCTGCCAAGCTTCATGCATTTTCTGCGAAAGTCCCGCATTTTACTTGAATTTTCACAAATATTTAATTTCATACAGGGCATTCCATGTCGTTTCACCCAATGGCCCATGCACTTTGGTCTCCGATTTTCTTTGTTTTCACACCAATTGTCCCTCTTCTACTCAAAAGAAAAAATCTGAAGTTTGAGATAGTTTTTGAGCTACAGCCATTTTAATTTGGGGGTTTTGGGCCCAAATTTGCTCCAAATTGACTGTTGTGAAATTTAACGCAGTTTTCAAAAATATCTCAAAAAGTAATCAACCTAGAAGCCTGAGTTTTTTACACTGTCACATCGGTAGGTAGAGATTGATCACAAATACTGCAAAATAAAAATCTTTACTAGTAACTTTAATTTACAGAGGCATTCCAAATTTGAAAAAAATTGACCCTGCCCTTCAGTACAGCCATATTTGGGGGTCACAAGATCCCATTTAAAAAAACTGCAGACTCCTAATTTTTTTTCTACAACGAGGTAGTCCACCTTATTGACTTCACTGTATATCAATACCACAGTCAACCACTAATTTGTCCTGGATGGGTAAGTACTTGATATTCAAAAAAATTCGATTTTGCAGCAATTTTTATCAAAATGGAACAGCATGTGGACACAAATTAATAAAGTAAAAAATTGTCTTGTTTTATAGCTGTTGATATGAAGTTTATGTGTACCAAAATTCATCATCTTTTTGAAAGTCCATCAAGGTGAAGTAGGTCTTGTTTCCTCAGTAAATAGCGAGGTAAAGCCTATTTTTTTTTATCCTGGGATGACTTTCATCCCAGGACAAACTTATCTTGGGTCTCACACAAACGGATCTTAACTACAAAAAACTGACTGAAACAAAAGTGTTGAGAAGAGATGAAATGCAGGAAGGAAGCATAATGGGAGGCAATGGTGCAGTATTTATGTTGCACTGAGCTAGAAACTATAATTATGAATGAGAAGATTTTTTATTAACAGCAATGGAAGGTTAAGACAATTAACACACCTGTGAGAATGGACACAGTAACCGCTCCAGTGCTGTTTGACTGTGAGACTCCAGCAGCTTCTTTATCATAAGCCTTACTTTGTCTTCATTCCAGTTTCTTCTGAAATTTTATATGGAAAACAAAATAATTTAGTCAAACCAAATGCACAGTGACAAACTGCATAACCTTGTTTGTCAATGTTTATTGCACTGTCAAGACAACTTAAAAAAGTATATTGTATAGTTTTTATCAAGTGATGTTCATTTCAAATAAATATAACAGTGTAAATACTCTGAACCAATTTTTAAGCAAAACAAACTTCTTAATATCAACAATATATTTAAACTCCAAGCTGGATTGTTTATGTTCTC
>JAOBRG010336717.1:0-15026 GCA_027574985.1 Umimayanthus nakama | reverse complement strand
TTTTTCAATTAATCAAACACTCGGTTAAATGAGTCCACATTGATATTGAATGGTATAACCCCACTGCTTTTACTTTATAGTCACGTACAAGCGAATGAACTGACAAATGCGGTTAGATACGAGTCCTCAAAGCTCGAAGTGTCTCTCAGTACGACAGATAAGTGTAATATCAACCATTTGTAAATTACAACTTTCATCAATGTAAAACTATTTTAGTAAAGATTAGCTTTTTCGTGAATAATGAAGTTGCTTTATTCTATTTTCCATCTAAGTTTAACATGAAGTTGTCTAAAAACACTTTGGGAGACATACATTCACCAGTGATTCTATTTAGTCCAAAGTATCTTCAGCTACGCCTAATGTTATCGATCAAATACTCGGTGGAACTCTCTATTAGGATTGATAATAGTAGCATTTCTAATCTCTTTATTTGAGTCACGTACAAAAGAAAGGAAACTGATGACAAATATGGTTAGATTGTTCTCGAGTCCTTGAGGTTGGAGTGTATGCCCGGATAATATTGAAAAAAGCCACATCATCATTATTCATCCGTCTATAAATCACCAACTAGTCTCGTCAGATTAAGCTCTTTAGGAAAAAGAACTAGCAATTTCTTAAAGAACATGATTTTCTGTAAAGGTTTGCCTATATCCAAACTGAAACGCAACTCTTAGGATCAGTTTAAAGATTATTTTAAACAAGGCTAGCTACTATTTATAGTAATTCGAATTGATGTAATTTACTCTGTTATGGTTTTCTTTAAGTTTAATGTGAAGGTTTACTTACATATATAGACTAGTCTGTATGATCTCAACGCCACTCGAGTCTTTGCCTATGTCCCAACTAAAAGATAAATGTAGACTGTTTTCAAAAACTCGCTTTGAATGGGTGATAAGTGACATTCGATGGTGATGCGGAATCCAAACGTTTTCAAAATACGTTTCCTATGGTCATTTTTCGCGACCATCTCTGTTGCTCTATGCATGAGGGTCCATCAATTAGTGTTCGACCAGCCAAGTACCTCTTAATATTAATTTAGGCTTTGAAAGAAATAACGTCTGGTCTTTCTCTTTTGCTATGTGTTTCATATGCATTTTTAAAAACAAAAAATAAATGTCCTGCACACCAACTGACATGCACTACGCAAGCGTTTGCTGTCACAGATGGTTCCGTGTTCAGTGCAAAAATGTATGCATAGCTTTGTCACCGCGAACATGTGGTTACGGAATGAACGGAATGTGTTCCCATCAAATCGTTACACGTTAAACAAAACTCATCGGTTTTGTGCGTTCAAAGATACAAAGAAACTGATTAGATAGCTCAAAATCGGGAGGATGTGGGGTAGTTGAACATTTTGCAGAACAATGTAGCAAGCCGGGGCATGTGGTTCTTTTACGAAAGCGTTGCTTGGCTTATCCGCCTTAAACACTTACCCCTATTAAAATATTTTCCCATTGCGAAGAGTCACAAGGAGCTAAGTACTTTGCTTTGGAATGCTTTGGTTTTGCGCTCCGATTCTGTCTACCGTTACTGCCTGATAATTATCCAATATTCCCCCAAAATTATCCCGTTCACCCAAGCAAATGTATATATTCATTGTATATGTTTTTTAAAAACAGTGAATTTTGAGGGTTATATTTCACTGCCTCCTAGAATGTGTGTTTTCCATCTTAAGTGCAAGTTGTTAAGCTGTTAATAAACCATTTATTACGGAAACAAGAACCAATGTGGCAATGAAAGGAAATAGAACAAATAAGTATCTGGGTCTTCGTTTTCCTTTCAACATACCCTTCCGAAAAAATTGGCTGAATTTTTCGGAGGAATACAAAGTATCATTTAACTAGAAGTTACCGCTGGTAATGGGGAGTGTTGCGAGCTGCTGTTTTAAAAAGGTTAAGAAAGCAATGAAGTCATAACTTAATTCGAAAAGTTTAAGGTCGGATATGAAGATCTTTTACACATTTGAAAAACATCCTCATTATTTCCCATAGCTCTCCTCTCGCTACTCTATTTCTAAGTCTATTGCCATAACCATTTCAAATTTAGCATATCTCGTTCTTCGATTTTTGAAATACGAGCCGAGATGTAGCCTGTACACGTCGCGAAGTTCGTTCGAGCTTCAAACGTAAGGGCTTTCTTTTCACAGCACGAAAACTGCACAGCGTATTGAGTATGGTGAACGATACTGTAACCACACGATACACCTGTAATACTCTTATCTCTTCTGAACTTTTTCGTGTGGATTTAGGACCGTTTTGGCACAGTTATTCTCCTCAAATTGCAAGCGGTCCGCAGTCACACTCTTTTTGTCGTATTAATACTTTTTGATTGATTACCACTGACCAATGTTCTGCGCGTTAACAAAATCATCTATAGCCAGCCCGTCGGCCAGGCCAAAAATTCGAGATTGAAACTTGCATTGACCACAGGAAGCTAGCCCGTCACGATTAGTGCTGCTGCGACAGCTTATCAAACTTAATACTACTGATTTTGACTACACTACCCATTCGGACACAACTAATTCAAAAACATCACACTGTGTAGATACTTGGGCTTGTAGGACAGCAAGCGCCGCCGGCCGGTTTATTTCGTTTGACATATGCATATATACAAAATCTGTTTTCAGATATATGCTAGGTTGGTATACTCAGTTCACGCTCTATGGCCCGTTTTAGTTTTTAAGATACAGTGAAAATCGCTCTATCTATTGCAAAATAAAACTACTGTTTAAAACAAAAGGGTTTTCACGTATTTTCGTCTATACTAAAAGTTTAAACTCAAAACTACATGCAATATGACAAAAGCAATATGATAAGAGATGCAATATGATAAAAGAATAGCAATGGTATAATCCTGTTTTAACTAGTTCAATTGTCTTTTACACAATACGGAACTCGACTACCCCCGTTGTTTATCATTTCATTACTACCAATTAAAACCAAGAAAAGGGCTTTTCAACGGCTAAAAAATAATTTCTGAGTAGGACTTTGCGCCTCCTCAAAATTTCAGAAAAACTAGTGGTTTCAGTCAAAGCCTATAGACTTCGTTGCGTTCCAACAATGCTAACAGAACAATGAAACCGTGGTCACCGCACTCATTTTCACATTTGATCTAGTAGAAATCCTTGGATGTTTAAAAAGGCTTGTTTGGACAATCTAAATGGAAACCAAATATTGATCGGCATATGCTCCTCGCCTTCGGTGTCCCGATGGATTCGCAATCCTGACAACTTGCTTTGCTTCCAGATTGGCAAGAATTGATCTGTGGTTCTCAAAACAAGACGGTGTACCCTTCAGGCTGTTCTTGATCTCTTTTACCGTCAGTTCAGAATTGCCCGCTGCGTCAGAAAGTTGTTCGATGATATAGTCTTCAACGTTCCATTCTGCGCCTTAAAGGAATTGAGGTACATGAGATGTAAGTATTAGCCAAGCAAAATTAACATTTTTTATGATGTCGTCCACCTAAATTTTCGCAGAATTAATTGAAATATCAGCATGATCTATCATTTTTTAGAAGAATGGTACAAGTATCAATCAGAAATATAGTCGCCGTGATAATAGAATTGCTTACATTAGATTTTCCGCAGATAAAATTTTAGGAAAAATCCATAAGCCGGCCTCAGACATAGAGACAAAATGGTTTATGAGTTGACATGTACACTGAACACAAATTACTGTAACCTTCCCCAGCCTGTGAAAAGACCTTGAAGGGCAGTAATGCACTAGTAAATGTGACCCAACCCCGGGGAAAGATGGTACATTAGTGGTGATGACGTGTAATTAAAAAGGCAAAATGCCCCACCTATTTGGGCAAGATGGCTGATCAAAACCCCAACTAAAGCCCCAACAGTTTTTCAACTTCTATCAAAACACAAAGCGCCACGTCAGTTTTTCTTAATAGGTTAATCACATCTGATACTATCAAATGACCAGTTAATGAAAAGAGAAAGAGCTAAAGTTCTCAATGCAATTTTCACCAAGTTTTTAACACTAAATCCTAACATAGACGAGGTCAAACCAATGCATATCCCTCAATTGCATGCAAATGATTGTTATACAATTATGGCCTGTAAGCGATAGGAAGACGCTATAATAGATATACCTTACCCTTGAAACAAAAACAGTTCGAGGGATTGATGGTTTGATTAAGTGAAAATTAGCAACCAAACCAACATACAAACATTTTCTGTCCTCTTCCAAATCTTCCCAAAACTTGCAAACAGCACTCCCAATCCGCTGGGGCGTGTTCAAAGGACTTATGCTCCACCTTTGCCCCACATTTCCCTGGGGTGGAGGGAGGGGCCTTACACATATCAGACTTTGCGTCTATATTCAGGACCAAAGTAAAAAAATAAAGTAAAGTGGTGCATTTATATAGCGCCTTTTCCACATGAAGATGCTCAAAGGCGCTTTACAATGTTGAATTTACCCCCAGCGGACCAGAAGCAGATTTACAAAGCGGTTCATGTATGCTGGTACTCATTTTACCGACCCCCGAAGGATGGAAAGCTGAGTGAACTTCAGCGGGAAAGGAGGTCACCCAAATATTCAATCCTCGACCAGGCCGGGGATCGAACCGGGAACCTCGGGGTTGGGAGGCAGAGATCTTTACCACTGCGCCAACCCCTCCGACCAGTAACAAAGCAGGATCCCGATAAAGCAAGTGACAGTTACAAACACCTAAAACCGAATCCCCATTGAAGTAGCCGAATATGGCATGATGACTAGTAAATAAAATCAATGTGCTGTGAATATGAGGATGAAATATTGAAAAGAAGCTAAAATTGTTTAAAATATTGTAAAAATTGGAATGTGGATATGTTTGTTAATAGGCTTTGCACCATGCACGGGTGGAAAGCCATCACTTCTAAGAACAGGCGGCCTACCACTGTTGGTAGTGGTCAATTCTTTTGACGTATTATTGTGTTATAAATGAAACTCACATTGCGTTTGTGGCCAATGTTGAGCCACGAGGGAAATCTTATCGTCAATAAAGGCTGATCTCCTGTGGTCTTTGGGCCTTGTTTTCAAGTTGAATTCATTTTTGCAGAACCGGCAAAATGTTCCAGACACCCCCCCCCCCCCCAAAAAAAAAATGTCTGGAACTTCACCGTTACGGGTATAAACACATGGCCAGGCTCATTCATGAGAAAATTGGGTAAATATAAAAGAGAATTAAGAGAGGTAAAGGAATAGAAAAAATTCCCTTTTCCTCGCAGGCTAAGTAACATACTTTAATTAAAAGGGTTGAAAAATGACATCTTACCCCGTGGTAGGAATTCCATGTCAGTGATCTCATCTGGGAAAGTTGCTCTAATGTAGGGATTTCCGTCTGTTCTCCACACGCTGTAGACACAGTTTCAAAACATCATTTTTCAGTCCTAGTCCGGTGTCATACTAACTTTAGCTCCAGAAACAGAAGCATTTTGCTGAGTTTTTGTTGCACTTATACTTTTAAGACTGCTCAAATCTAAACAGTGGAGAGCAATGTCGCGAAATCATATATTTTGAGCTGATGTCAAAGTCTTAGTTAGCTACACGCTTTTTATAAGAACCAGTAAAACTTTGCCGAGCCTCGTTTTTCTGAAGTTTTTGCACGAATTGGGCCTCAAATGTTCTTTTTGTATGAAATAGTTTTACCATGTGCCAGCATTGATTTAGTGGACAGTCAGGTGCTACTTGTTGTAATATTGTGCAATCTAGATTTACTGCAATTTGAGGAGTTTTATTGCTGAGTAAACATTATTTTGTTATAAAGTTAAATTTATTTCTACATCATAGGCTTATTATTGCCACATATAACTAAACTTCAGCACTCGCTTTTTTCTCTGCTCACTCAGTGTTTAATTTCTAACTGCGGAAAAGACCTGCATTGACAGAAGCGACTAAAAGACGTGATGTGTTGCAGTTACATTTGCATCTGAAGCCAAACCTCAATTGTTCTTAGCTTGTATTTAATTGAGCCTCGTTGTTCTTATAATATTGTTCTTATAAAGCGTGTAGTTATCAAACTTGGCAGCGCCAATAAGCCTTGCTTTTTAGTTCAGTCTCAGGCGTTAAACAGTTATGCAAGTTTGACCTTTTAGTCCGGAGTGTTAGATAATGATGGATCTCAGATGATTTGGGCACAAACTTTTTTGATATTTCTACGCAACAATCGTCTGATCTTTTTTGACTTGTTCATATGCTTGAGTTGTCGATGGTTCTCTGTTCCGCAACACTTTAACTTCTTGTTTGGTCTGCCTATTGATTGAATTCATAAACAAAGCCAAACGGTACCCGTATTCTAGTTTTATCCGTTCTTCGAGTGCTTATCCGACGGCAGACGAAACCGTTTAGAAAAACCTATGCGCAAGGTCTTTAAAAGGAACAAATTGCAGCTTTGAACACACCATTGGGTTGGACAGTTACATCTCAAAAACCCTTTGCACAATACAACATTATAATTTATACCAGCTTGTTGATTGAACATTATATAGAGAGCTATACGCACATCAACAATGACACTAAAGATTAAGTTTTTAGAGATACATCCCCACCGTACATCCTTGGCCGGGAAAAGTTTCGTCACTGCTGCCACACCAAAATTTTCAGCCGCAAAGCTAGTTAGCTAGTTAATTAGTAAGTTACAAACGCATTAATTAGTAAGTTATTTAGTAAGTCACAGAATCTTAGGAAAAAAGTGTGATTGAGTAGCTACTATTGAACAGGCATTAGACTATATTTCATCATTTTAGACCATGCAGGCGTAGAAACCGATCTTATACTGGGAGGGAGGCAACTTGTTCCCAACAACAACAACAACAAGACTTTATTTATACCTTAGGTTACAATACATAATCAAAATGAAAAAGGGAAAGTTTTAGTTAAGACAAATGAAGGTAAGTGTCACCCAGAAAAACCTCGGGGTTGATCGAGTGGGTTACACATAACTGAGTTACTTAAGCTTGACAAAATGATCGGGACATCAACCTAAATGTATAAACATGACACACTAAACAGCGAAAAAAAAAGTACAGAAGCAACACAAAAATGAAATTATTATAATTTAGTACAGAAAAACAACCACAGCAAGAAACAAATATACAACAATAATAACAAAACCGAAACTTTCATGATTAATCACATGTATACGAAGGCAAAAAGATTGAGAGTAAATGAGTTACTAGCTTTGACGCAAATAACTACCTAGTATATTGATGTTTTGAGATTAAATTAGATTTTAATCTGGCTTTGAATTACCCACTGGATAGCAGCTTGAGATCAGACGAAAGTGAGTTCCAGACTTTACTACCACAAAATTTTATATTAAACTTTCCGTAGTTCTTACTCTCGGAATAAAAAAACGAGCTGGGAAGACAGTCTTGTGTTGTAGTTGTGTACTTTGTTGGTTGAAATAAAATAGTTCTCCGTCACCTGTTTTGCAAACAGTGACTAACCGGTCGTTTCATTTTACAATTATGCATCTGATCAGTCAGAACTGAATAGTGGTGTTTTAACTTACCGTTTTATTGCTTTTCTCTCAAGCAATAGGTATTTCATGGTCGTTTTTCGAAATAGAAAAGGCGTTCCCACCACAACAAATTGATGGACATCATCAATATTCACTGTTTTACCAATGAATTGCTCAAGGATCATTTCAGCTACTGGACCTTTGTCATCCTGTTGTTTTGCGAATGGGAGAGTGAAGGACTGACCACTGGCTTTGTATACGAAATCACTGAAAAATAGATTCTCCCCGCTTCCATCCTGGGTCATCCTGTTCATGCTTTCCTTCATCGCCTCTGAGTGTGTTTAAAAATAGCAAAACAAAGCAAATTTAAATAAGTAGCTTAACAGAACTAAAAACATAGGCAATTTTTAATGATCAGATGATTGCGGTACAGTTTTATTCCCGATAGTTTCTTCAATAACTTTTCGATATTCAAAAGTTCAAAGCTAAAATAATTGAGGGAGGGAGAGGGGGTAACTTGACCGCCCCTCCCCCTGCATTGCGCGTATTCAAATACACAGCCTGCGGCGACTTAGTCTGTAACGGCCACAAGTTTGTTCGTCTGATGCTTACCTAAACCTTTCCAATGTTTGGTGGCATAGATCAGATGGTAGATTACTGCATTGTTGCGTCCCCTGATTTCGAAATACACTGTGTAAGGAGCACCTCCAATTTGAATCAGTGAGTTTATGTAGCAGTTGATAAGAAACTGTCGCTGTTGGGATTGGTGAAACGACTTGTAATTTCTCCATTGTTGCGAACCAAAGAGATTGTCCAATGTTTCCCTGATTTTTGCGTTTTTCCTTCCCTTAAAACGGTTTATAAATTCGGACATAAAGTTGACCAACACTTCAGACTTCGGTTGGCTTAAAATTTCCCTTATCTTGGCCATCGGAATATCTGCAGATATTGAAGAATATGTTAGTAATCAGTAATCCATAGTCGGAAAACTTTGTTCATTAGTTTAAAAAAAGCGTAGACACTTCCCAAGAGAATGAAAGACTGGTTTTGAACCGAAAAAAATGATTTTTTTTGCTTTGGTGAGCAAGGGGAAATGGATTTTGATCAACAAAAGTACGTTGGTATAAGTTTGTTTTTCGCTTGAGAGATTTGGTGTACACACGCTCTTTTTTATAAGAACCAGTAACTTTCGGCTGAGGTTGGGCAGTTCTTAATTTTTTTGGCGATTTCAGCTTCAAGTTGTTCTTAATTTGTTCTGACTTCCTGATACTTCAAAACAGTGTCCGGAACAATAAAAAGGTGTTAAGAAATACGTGTTTGTAACTGTTTCGTTCAGCGGTATGCGTAAAATCTTGAAATTACTGTCAATACAGCGTTCGCGAACGTCACGAGCTTGCTTATCACTCTTCCAGCGCCCGATGACCCAGCTAATTTTAACAGGTCTTTGTTTACTTGTACATCTCAATCCGTGCAAAAGGGTTTTAATCTGATTTTAATAAACTTCTTAAATTTGTCTGATCAAAACTTCAGCTTGGTGGTTGTTCCTAGCTTGTTCTTAACTTTTAGGCAAATGTCAGCCTTGGTGTTCTTATATAAGAAAAGTGTGTAGCTGACATTTTGAGCGGTAGCCCTTCGTCGAAATAATTTGCTAACAATAGACGTCAGCTATTCTTGCGGCCAAGAGGGCTTGTCGCGGCCTTGCCAGAAGAAAGACAATTTAACACAGACAATAGAGAGAGACATCAATACAAAAAGAATATGCATTTTCTTATTTAATAATATTATACTCATAGTTATAGCACGATCCTTATACTAGAGTTAAAACTTGTAATAAGGCTTCTTCTATAATATATCTCACAAACCAACAACTGGTTATCAGCTACATACGTAAAGGCTGAGTTATCATACTTTCTCAAATAGACGCCTATTGCGTTTACTTAAAGCTCGGCCTTATCGATCCGGCGTTTCAACGGGTTAGGCGTCTAAACGAGGCTAGGCGTTTATTTACTGGGTGAAAATTTCTTCCATTTTTCAGGTTGAATTTTTTTTGTTGGCCACAAATAATTCATACACAGGGTATAACTATAGCATGTTTCGTCAAATGTTCGCGTTGACTGTTGACCAATGAAACATAACATAAACAAGGGCATAAACCATAGCATAACAAAATTTTTCATAACTTTGATTATCAGTAAAAAGTAACACAACACTTCCTAGTCATGAGTTCGAATGAACGCTGGGACCCCGAGTTTACGCCCACGGCGTATATTGTAAACTCAGCCTTGTCGACCTGGCGTTTAAACGGGATAGGCGTCTAATCGGGCGAATTTGTTTTTTACGCCCACTTCAAGATGGCGGACTGTCACGGCTCATTTGTTATTGGTAAATTCACATCATAGGGCTATTGATGGTTGTTTACGGTTAACTATGGTTTCTTAGGGTTGGGTCAGGGTTACTTTTGTAAGAACTTTAGATAGACATACAAAAAAATGTGAAGTGTTGGCAGCCAAATGATGGGTTATTGTAGTGGTACTAGTAGGGAATGGTGACTCCTGTTTATGAGGTCCTACGTTCGAGACTCGCCATGCCCACCTTTTTTCGGCATTTTAAACTTCTGATTTTTTTTTCTTGAAATTTTTCTAAGTACGAGTCTCAGTTTGAGCAGTGTTGCAGTTCTAGTGCGAGTGTCCGCCTTCTTGAAGTGAGCGTAGAAAAAAAATCGCTTAATCGGGGTAGGCGTTAAATCGAGAAAATAACGGTAACTTCAGCAGATTTTTATTGTAAAAGATGTAAAAACGTACCTTTGTAACCAAAAGGGTCGATAAAGGCAAACATATTGTAACAGCAGTCAAAAGACACCTCTTTGAATTCTGTGTTGCGGCAGTCAAGGACGACAGTAGCTGAACCTATAATGCATGCAAGGTAAGATGTTTGTAACAACAACAACAACTGTTTTTACTCTTTAAAGGCAATAGTAAAGAAATATTGTGTGCAAACAGATGAAATATTCAAAGGGGTTTGGGTTACAAATTAACTATTAAGTTGAAGGACTATGAGCCCCAAATTGCGTTGAATCAATTCAAAAGAAATTTAGGTCGAAAACACAAAGGTTGCTTACCGCAAATAATAGTTTACCGGTAAACTAATGTTCATGCTGCTAGCTGTTATTAGTATTAACCAAACAGGTGGATAGCACTTTTCGCGCGCTCTGATTGGTTCATCAGAATAGGTATATTCTAGGATATTCATCTCCAGACGAAATTTTCGAAATGGCGGCTCTTTTTGCCACTGTCACGGAAGAGGAAATTCGTCAAATGAATGAAGAAGCTACTCCTGCAAACACAAAATCCACCTGTTTGGTTAATACTAAAACAACTATCCCCCTCAGTGTCGGTGCCTAGTGAAAAATATTAACCTCGCCGCTTCGCAGCTCGGTAGAATATATTTCACTCTTCACTTCCACTTCGGGGGATAGTTGTTAACTATCAACAAAGCTGTCAACACTGTAAGGCATAGTGCAATTTTTTGGTTTGGTTTCCATTTTTCTTGGAGTTACCTGCTTTTATAGAAAGAAATTGGAGATTCAGAAAGCAACATCAACAACAACAAGAAACGTTTATACGTTTAACTTTTATACTAAAGGCTACCCGCAAATAGTACAGCTGGTCGAGGCAGGTACATGTACGATAGACTGTATACACACTTTTAAGGGAATAAAAGGGATTACAATACTTTTAAAAATTATATTAACCCTAGAAGGCATAAGGTAAAAGTAGTTACACAAAGACTCGACTTTTGACACCTTTCATCCGATTGACTTGATATTTGGTATGTATGAAGAACTTTTATTGTAGTTCCAATTAATCGAAACCACGTGGTGTTTAATTGGTTTCCATGGCAACCAAAACAAAGTAAATGACGTCATGCGTCCGCCATCTTGGGTTTTCGAATTTTCAGGTTTTTGAATTTAACACTGAAAATGGTAAGAAAACATGGTTTAGCGTTTGGAATATACAAATTTGCGATTTTGGCGAAAAATTTAACTTTTGTAGGCAACACACGGGTTGCGTGACTTATTTTGATGACGTCATCAGTCGTGACGTTACCCAATTAGGGTCAAAAGATGTGTTCACAAACAAAGAACAGTTGTGCCAAAGGTTTTGGAAATTGGTCAAAGAACAAAAATCTTAATACCTTCTAGGGTTAACTGAAAACAAAATCAGAAAGGTTTGATAAATGATGATGGTATTTAATGTTTATCAATTATTGTTATGGTAATTATACACAATTAATTATATATGGTATCGCGATTTAGTTAACATTTTGTTCGGATAGCGAGCCGCAATATAAAGTCGTAAACTCACTCGTATTGCGGCTCAGATTACCGCGCGTGATTGGCTAGAAAGTCTTTGATTGATAGGTTTGTAATTTGAAATGGTTTTCAAAGCTTGGAAAAACTGCACTCAACAACAAATTTATCGACACGGAAACCAATCGAGTTTTTGTTTATTACGCACTGCTAAACGATAAGGTTGAGAAAAGAAGAGAAACTATTCAACCCTTTGCACTTATATAGTTTTCCTGCTGTTTGATTACACTAAATTGTGTCGATAAAACAGTTTGAAAATCGGCTGCAAGTTCTGCCGGATTCCCAGCGACAAGGACTCCACGATTGTTCAAATTACAAGACAACTTTAAACCTACTTTGTTTAATCACAAGTTTCTGTGATTTGTCAAAAACAAAGAATTGTTACTGTTCGTTATTTTGCTTCTGGACATTCACAAAACCAAAACAAACGGCAAATAAGATTTACTGCATCAATGTTTCATTTTCAAGTCTGAAATACTTTAAAACAACTCTGAATTAGAACAGCAAGTTTTTTTAGCAATGTGAAATATGATGTGACAGGAAAACATGAACAGCCTCAAATATTTAACTTTGATACTGAAGACAGGTTCACTGTACCCTGAAGAAAGTGCGCTGTACAACTCCGTCAATTATCATGAACCAGTTTAGCGATGAGTTGTTAGTTTTACTCTTGCACTTGCAGTGAAAAGTCAAGCCATGTCGACATCAGTGACATGAAACGAGTCGCGAACGCAAATTCATTCGTTGTAACAAACTTTTTCACTGGAAGAACAACTAATGTAAGAGGCCAAGGTCTTGGGATATCGATGATAAAGCTCCTACTGCGATAGTTTTGACTATTAACTAAAAGACGTTTAAAAAAAAGCAAAGAAAACGGCACACCAGCTCGCATGGTTCAGCTCGCTCATTCAACTCACCAGTTGCTATGGAAACGTGCGAGAGGTAACAAGATTATATCAAACAATCAAGCACTGTAAAAAAGTCTTTGTACATACTGGCAAGGAATTAAACAAAAAATCGCGATACTATAAACTAATTGCGATTCTGAGTCGTCAATACCACATTATATTGCGGCGTTGGTAGAAAATATATTCTTCGTATTGACTCCGCCAATACGGAATATATTTTCTCCCAACTAGCCGCAATATAATGTGGTACTGACGGCTCAGAATCGCAATTAGTTTATATTATTGTTATAACTTATATATTTTATCTAATTATTTGAACGTTTTTGTCATATACATATGTTTTTATATATTTTACTGTATTGTAGCCTCGAACAAATTAGCTAATAATATATGGCTGATTGATTTCGCGTACTGTGATTTGTCAGTTCCACAACCGTACGTAAGTACCGTACGGATCACCTTTTCAAAACCGGAATAATCAACAAAGCCATACAGTAAGCATCTATTAGCCTCGTTGGCTCGCTCCGTACGGCAAGATATGTATACGGATCCTCTTTTCTTCCTTCTTTGTTTGCAAGGCTCCGCGCTTCGCGCTTGGGCCATGAAAGGAAGGAAAAAAACTCGGTCCATAACTTGCTGTACGGACCTCGCACTCGGCTAGTAAGAGGTATTTAAATAACTACCATGTAAATTCGAGGCTAATTAAAAATTATCAGGTGGTATGTATGTAAAAAATGAATGTATGTGTGTATGTATGTATATATGTGTGTAAGTAAGTATGTGTGTATGCGGTATGTAGGTATGAAAGTGTATAGGTATGTGTTGTGTGTATGTATGTAAAACAGAAGCAATGTTTTGATTTTCTGAGTTTTACTGATTTGTACGTCTTGTACCGGCTTCACAAAAGTATCGAGCACTTTTGTATTGGTTTAGAGTTTTAACCCTCCTATATCTGTATGTATGTGTGTACATATGTGTACGTGTGAAAGAGTGAACCAAGTTTTATGCTAACAACCACAACATAAGTCACATGATATCTAAGAACGAAGTCCAAGCCTTAGCCAATGTCTTGCTACTGCTTCCACACCATAGCAGGATGGAAATCGCTAATTGGCATTTACGACTTCTTTTTATAATTAAACTCAAACACCAATTAGTTTCTGAAATAGTTCACAAATCAGTGTTAGTTACCGTATCTCGTTTTCAGTAGCGCAAGGCTGAAAATGTAAATTCAATTCAGTAAGCATGTTTTATTAAACAAAAATTAAAACAATTGCTTCCTTACCTTTAACGCAAAATGAGTTGGTAAAACCAGTCATTTCGAATGGTGCGTTGGGTTGGTAAAAGGCGGATGTATTTGGATAACTCGGTCCTGAATTGAACGAAGACAACAACAGAAGTTTCTCACCTATGTGGTAAAGGAACTTTAAGAAAGGACTTACATTCACTGCATATTAGCTCAAGCTGTTTCCTATTGCTGTTGCGAAATACTTTTAAATGCATTAAGACTTTCAAAAACAAAAAAATAAAGGTCTTGCAGTTATTTAACAATTATTCTACGAGACCGCACTGAATATTAGCTGATAAATAACAGATGAGCGCGGAGCGCGAATCTGTTATAATCAGCTAATATTCAGAAGGTCGAGTAGATTAATTACTTTATTAAATACAGTTTTATTAAATACAACAACAATTTATTTTTCACCGGCAAATATTTATTTGAAAATAAATTGTGTCTGAAGAAGCCTCCAACTCAAAAATAACTTCCGTTTCCGTTGAATCAAATGTCACATGACAGATTCACATCTCTGCGTTTTCCATATATAGTCAATCACTAGAATATGAGCTGATAACCAGTGACCACCGAACCACTCAAATTGCTTGAAATCGAATAACCACTGGACTGTATTTAAATAGAAGTAATCACAGATCAGGAGAATGTGTTGGACCTCTTCGGCCGGAAAAATTGAGAATTTAGCTTTTGGGAATAGAACTTTAGAAGCCGGATTTTTTCACTAGATAACTGGACCAGAAATACTTGGGCGCAGCACTTGGTGTATCAGTCCGCCTTCAGGGATAGTTCTTCATGTTATTCGCAACAATAGCATAAGCAATAGGGATAACACTAACAGCGTTGAAATTCGTCAGATAAGTGAATAATTTTGCACCGCGATCGTGTTAGTACATAAAGCAACAATATTTTAATAACCTTTAAACTGAAGCTCTGTCTGTGTTTCCGCTCCTGATCCTATGAATTTCAAAATGTAAACAAGACTGTTCCGAACTGTACTGAAGCC
>JAOBRG010336706.1:0-15027 GCA_027574985.1 Umimayanthus nakama | reverse complement strand
TTTCCTCTGCGGTCACAGTAACAAATACTGAATTATGATTGGTTCTTAGCGTATTCGTGAGCGGGCAAGATTTTCCTGTCTGACCACGGTCACAGTAACCTGCGCTGCTTCGCCTCTGGTTCGCCCCTTGATGTGCTTGTCCGTTGGAGAAAAAAATAAATAAGTTATTTACCGGCTTATGGTCGGTTCGTATAGAGAAACACTGTGACCTCGGCCTGTCGGTCACAGTTTTTCCCTATACGGACCTTCCAGCCGGTAAATATATGTTATTTACCGGCTGGGAGGTCCGTATAGGGAAAAGCTGTGATCGAGGTCTGAATATGCTGACCGTGGCCTCTGGGCCGAGGTCAGCATATTCAGGCCGAGGTCACAGTTTTTCCCTATACGAACCGACCATTAGCCGGTAAATAACTTATTTATTTTTTCCTCCAACGGACAAGCACATCAAGGGACGAACCAGAGGCGAAGTAACGCAGGTTACCTTGACCGTGGTCAGAGATAGGAAAATCTTGCCCGCTCACGAATACGCTAAGAACCAATCATAATTCAGTATTTGTTACTGTGACCGCAGAGGAAAAAATAAATAACATATATTTATCCCAACGCACGCATGTATTTCTGAAATTCCAAACTGGCTTATTTCCCAGATCTTGAAATTTATCGAACAACCTACCTTCAAAACACAAAAACTATATCTGTTTGTCATCCTTGAAATCGAAATTTGAGTCCTCTATCGCGACACGGAAAAAGTCCATCCTAGCTGTTGACGTTAAGATTACTTTGTATTCTAAATTCTAGCTACGTGCTATTCGAATTTTGAATTTACTGTTCAGGTATATCTGTAATGGCACTCGTCTGTCTCGTATCATATCAATCCCTATGATCGCATGACGATAACATACACAATCATACAATTTTAAAAGCGGTTATACCGCAAACCTTAGTAAAACACACTAACAGATTCAGAAAACTCAATGAGGTTCACAGAAGGCCAAACATGCATCAGTCCATTATTGCTATGGAAGTTAGAGGCTTCTAATTTGAACCTACATTACACGTCCCACATACAAAAGCGCTGTAGCACATTTCAGCACATGATAAAAGAGCGTTGTGGAATTCACGAGTCAAGTTCTTTGGGCCCACGGGCTACCTCATAGCTCTCACAGATCCCTCATGCTTCGGAGTCATCACTGCTACATTACCGTTTTATTTAACTATGGTGTTGGTTATCAATTGGTACGCTTAAGGGGCGGTCGGGCACTGAGCAATTCATACTTTGATCGTGATTAACGGAGTTGGAGAGGAGGTTTTGAAACGGAACGCTACAAAAACTGATGTTAAGAGAGCAAGTGGAACTCGTTCGTCCATCAAATTCTAACTCAAAAAGTTTTAAACTTACCTCAAATCAACAAAAACTAAAAATTCCTTCAAAACTAGCAACTACCTCCCCCCCCCCGCGCCATCACCTTTCGTCCTAAAATACATGTGTCACAAAAAGTTCTCAAAACATTTGTGAGTCTTTAAACATCGTTAATGGTACATGTCGCTGTATTTTTTTTTATTTTTATGTAAACTCAGGGATTATAACGAAATTAAGCCTGAAACGTCGACACCGCTTGCTACGCTCCCTCAGTACCCTGCCACGTGGTGTGTATCGTATGAACCTTTTGTGACATACTGCATTTTAAAATAACACAGCTAAACTCACTTCCGCCTTTCACAAGACAAAATTCAAGCGTTTCCATGCTGTCCAGAGGTGCGTTCAGATCAATCGGGACCCCAGGCAAGGACTGCTTCTCCAGAACATACTCGTGACCTTAGGGACAGTAGAAGAACAAATTATTACCGCAGTGCCAGCTCAGGGCAATATACTTTTAAGTATAATAAAATAAAGTTAAACAAGAAGTTCCGGTATAAGCACCTCCTTTTATCAGTTTATGATTCAAAGCCCCAAATTTAAAATCCAGGTTTTGCATTCTGAATCTGAATCTGAATTTTACTGTGCTGAGCACCAAGAACTGGTTATTATGCACAGGGAGGTCAGCAGTCTATTTATAGGTAATAGTGACTAGATTTGACAAGATCTTTGATGTTAATTTGTTCTGTTAATGAGTTTTTAAAACTGTCCAGAGAGGGAGCATTTCTAATTTCAACTGGCAAATTATTCCATTCCGGAATGGTTCGAGGAAGAATGGGAGTCACAGTCACGGTCTCTAGGGGCGGTCACGTTCCAAATCGCTCCCGCTTAAACAGCTAATTCCCACGTCAAGTTCGCCCGTCCAGGTAACCATAATGCTTAAATCCTCTTTGGTAATCTTGGAAGTCTCTTTCGCGACAAACTTGATTGACGCGTGTGCCAGTTTACTCGCTCTAAACTGTAAACACTTTATCTGTAAGGAGTGGAGTCTCGTACGGTTACCAAAAGAAATCAATGAATAGCACAAGGATATCCACAGTATGTCCACCTCTTCTTCCAACCACGGCTACTACCTCTGCTTCAGCTTATCTGGGAGCGACGCTCTGAGGTTCTCAAATTGTTTAACCAAACATGAGTGAGTAAGCAAGTGTGTAGAGTTTAAAATGTTTTAAGATTTTTAAATATTGTAATTCTTTCTATAATTTTATTATACGAATGTTGGTTTTTTAAAAGCATTGTAGTTATCTCGCAATTCAGAAGTACTTTTAACTGCAACGAGAGATTTATATATTAATAGTAATTATTATAACAACAATCGTTATTACTATTACTATTATTATTAATATCATTATCATTATCTTCATTAAAAGGGGAGTAATTATGTAGAGAATTAATAACCTGTTCTTCGGAGTCCTCTCTTCTTTAACATCTTGCTCCAAACTTCCTTCATCTTCACGTTCATGCTCTCAACCTTTACTCGCGAAAAACCGTGTTTAGGTTCATTGCTGAAAGTAAGAACAGGAACAAGCAAAAGTGAAGGAGTTGTTATGTCCAAAACAAAGCATTGTACAAATGTGCAATACTCTGCAGAGGTAACTTACCCTGACGAGCGTGTCAGGGGGCGCGAGTCGTGGGAGCGGATGACTCGAGGGTCGAAGGCAAAACAAATATGTGCATGATTCAATGAACTCACCCGCGGGTTTCGGGTCCGTTCAAATTCAAAAGTACATTGTAACTATTGTAACTATACGTGTAGGCCACCAGAAACACACCAAAATTTTCATGAATTTCAAGTGACAGCGTTGTTTCGCAAACTTGGAATATTGTTGAGACGAATTCATAAAAGGGTGTTACAAATCTGTATGCACATGCAATATTGCACTGATAAACAATCACAACAACAAGAGAGTACATTTTAAAATCTTACACTTTCACAATAATCCCCGAGTTCTGTTGAACTGGTCGTGGTCTGCCTGGGACAATTGGAGGTTCATACTTCTGCAATATCAAACCAGAAATTGATTGAGATCTTGAGTACGTTTTTCAGATGAGAAGAGGGAGGAAGACACTCAGGATGATAAGAAAACAGCCAAAATTTAAAAAAAACAAAAAAACAAACAGCTAATATGCACTTACATGAGTACAATTTGTTCAAAATTCAATTTTATTTGCACTAGTCCTGTTTTACTACCTAACATTACGCGAGGAAAAAGCCTTATAGATGTACAGTAGTTACATGTAGTGGCATTTACAATAGAAACGAAGAACTGAAATTTGCTAATGATGCAAAACCAATTAAACACAGAATAATACATCAAGCAGACAAATGCAGCACATTCGCGTAACAGTGAATAATCTGAGGACCCCCTAAACACTTTGTTCGTCTCTTGGTTTTCTGAGGGATCACACAGATGACGAGAGAAGATTCGTACTTAAGCCAGTAGAACAATGCTGGGGTTTAAGGGTCCAAGTCGTACCTTTGGCTCGCTTGCTTCTACCTCTGTCAGTGCAAGGCAATTGAAACCAAACTTTGTCACCAGCTCAGTATTTTCTAGTGCTACAAGTTACAGCAAAATTTTGTTAGTTGTGACAGCATCAGTGACAACCAAAGTGTATGTGTACATGTGTGTACGTGTGTGTGTGTGTGTGTGTTTGTATGTGCGTGCGTGCGAGGAAGAGACAAACTTATCTAGACAACTTTACAAGAACGTTTTAGTTTCATACGTGTAACTTCCTCCCTTACTTAACAGTACAGGTGAAAGAGCTGATGTAGATAAACAAATTAAAGATCATACTAACTTTTATCATTTTAGTAAATTAAATTGTGAATGACAGCACCAGTGACAATCAAAATGTTTTGTGTCTTTTAAGTGTTTAGGAGGCACATAGACTGACAGACAGACCCTACTTAATATGAAAATGGCAGTGCCAGTGACAAGCAAAATGTGACACAGAGACAGACAGCCTTTACACAAAATAAGACTATTTTAAGCCAACGTTAGCGAGAATGACTAGATTTGGCAATTACGTGGGAAATCTATGTCAACTTCTCCATCTTCCTCTGCGATCAGCAGACAGTACTGTTTGATGTCTTTCTGTGAAGAACAAGAAAGAAAAACGGTTGTTATTAAATACTTTATTATGGGATGTTTATGTTTCGCGAAATTAGCACGAACTGTTACAATTACGCTAAGTTTAAGGCTGAAATCAATCACGTTTATACCTACTTTACTTTTTTATTGTTAGTTCTCATTTGTATTAAATGTTTTCATTTTAATGAGTATTCCGTCTTTCATTCGCGATCATTTAAGTTGGGAGGTTTAATTAACGTATAAACTATTATGGTCGTTAGTTTCCCACAAGGTAACTATTTATCAGTACATCTACTTGTACTCGTTCTTCCAGTTCAGTATCAATTTTTATGACTGCCCTGTATAAACATTATTCAATTGCACTTTCGAACTCCTTTTGTCCAGACACGTATAATACTTGGGAGGACCATCTGTCCCAAATGCTCTGCCTGCAATGATCTTGTTAGTCCACCAACTTGCTGCTGTTAATGTCTCTCGTTGTGTACCCTCAATTTATCTTTAAGGTTTTCATAAGTTATTTTTTCTGTTTAATGCAAACTAACGTAATGTATTTAGCTTTGAACGATTGGTTTTTTTTGAATGGGCACATTAATGTGGAGCCGCGCTCCACCTAACCACGATATGGTAAAAGCTTTATAAATAAATAAAATAAAATAAATAAAAAATAAAACACAACGAGCCATAATGATGACTGCGCAACACCTGCTGATGGCAGATACCTTCAATTCAGGTAGATGTCCCTCACTTGTATACTTGTAGCATATCAATCCAATCAGATCTTGTACGATTGCAGTTCCTAAGCGGACAGAGACACAAACAATATTTCAAAAAAGTGCGTTCAGCTTAAAAGCTTGTGAAAAAACCCCCGAACAAAATACGTTTTCAATCAGGAAAGGGGCTCCCGCAAAGACCTGAATCAACAAGATCCTTGTCGAAAACACTTACAACAAGCCCCCAAGAGTTACCATCAGTACGGGAACGCCTATCACTCCAGCTACTTGTGTCATGCCTTGGGTCTTTTTTACTAATTTAACCGAATAAATTTTTAAATATTTATCTGGGATCACATTCATTTTAAATATGCTTAAGCTAAGTTTTGAAAACTCAATTCTACAGTCTAAACAGTTCAGTTTCCGGGGAAATACCGATGTTTCCCGTCAAATTTTAAATTTCCATAAACCAGCTCGCCGAATAACCGTTTCAGTCCTTGGTAGACTGCTGCTAGAATCCGTGTACCAGTGGGGTTTTCGGACGGATGAAAACAGCCCAAAATCGAATTTTCGATTGAAGACGAAAATTCCGGGTTTTTTTTATCAATGGCTTATATTTTTATATCCAACAACAATTTACAGGAGATTGAGGTATTAAGAACAATGTCTTAAAACGTAGGATATGGAGTTAGGTTGCTGTTTAATGCTACTGGAGTTCTGCGACCGCCGGTCAAAGTTGGTCAATTTTCAAAAATCCTAACATCTGCAGAGGCTTCGAGTTCACTCAAAATGGCTATAACCGGCCGTTTCTACTCTGGCACAAATCGTAGCATTAATGAAGCCCATTCATTCTGTTTTATCTGAGATTAGTTCCCTAAGACCTTTAGTCTGATAAAGTTTGAAAGATTCCCCGACCGAGTTAACACAGCCCGCGCTCTTCATCCGCTTGTTCGGCTTTTATTGCGGTTTCTATTAGAAAATATCACTAATTTCAAAACAAAATGAATAACCAAAAAAAATTTACCTAAGACTGTTACAATCATTGCTTCATCCTAAAAGGAGAACAAAGGCAACACTGTTAGAGTTTGATAAAAATCATAAGTTTCACCGTGAACGCTCTGTTAAGGTTACCGTTCACCTTGAGCAGTGTTTTCAGTTTTCCGTATGTAATTCAAATAATACGCATCGGATACCCACAAACCTATGTATCAATGGAAAGCTTATGAAATTACCTAAGTGACAGTGAAAACATTGTTTAAAAATTTTGGTTTATAAACAAATGCGAGCATCATAATTCAAACTGTATATTTCACTTCTAGACGTCAATGCGGCTGTCAGTTTCAATTTCAACCACTTTTAGTTTGTTTATGAGATTCAGCACAATTTTTACTCCAGTTCCATCCTGGCGATTTTTATTTGAATGCGTCGTTAATTTTCTGAAGGTATTTGAAGAAAGTTCCTTATTTGCAGCGTACAAAACTGCCCTGATTCAGTCATAAAAATAACCGGAGCGGAATTTTAAAATTCGCCAGGACGGTATTCATCTTCAGCTATTGTTTTATAAACTTGCCAAATTTGACGGCATGAGGTTAAAAATTGGGGGAGCATTGATCATTTACGTTGTCGCAGTTTTAGCCAAAACATGTCAAAAAAAATTCACTCCTAAAGTACGCCGCACGTCAAACAATTTCACTTCAGGTAAAACTCGCGTTCGTCATATCTCACAAAGTATTTAACATATTAAAAAACATTTTTTCCTACTAGAAGCTCATTTAATGTATTTTTATTTTCTGTAAAAATCTATTTCAAAATTTTGAACCGTTCCAACGTGAAGGGTAGCCTTAAGCCTCCTGCCAGCCCCCTCAAAAAAGATCTACTAGTTGGAAGTACATACTCTAAAAACTTCACAATTGAGTGTCTAACAGAGCTGATGTGCAAAGTGAATTAGAACATAACTGGTAAGTTTCAGTGCACGTTTTATGTGGTGCGATCGTACATCTAAACCTCCATACATGTACATGTGAATGTACTCAAGTGAAGAGCATCTGTGCGTAAAAGATAAATGAAAATCCTCGGAAGGGTTTAGGAGAATTCCGTACATGTACTTTATCTGGTTTCGTTACATGTCTTTTTTTAGAAATACAGTACTTAATAACCTTGCAGTGGAATTTTTCTAAAAGAGATGGTCCATGAGCACTTTAGTTTGGCTGTGCATCAGTGTCGAATTACATGACTGTATTGGTGCACTTGGGAAATTGGGAGAGCATTTGAGAAGCTAGAGAAGCAGTTCGTCTGGCGTCTTTCAAACAATTCTTCCGTGCTCCCCCAACCTCCCCAGTGCATCCCTAACTGTCTTGATAGATACTCACTAAGCATGGACCATTTCTTAAATAAATTACGTTGTAGCCTTGTGAATTGTATTACTACAATTTCATTATTACACAGCAACTTGAAGATTAGCACTGTGCTGTACATGTAGTTTAACCTTATTCGTCTCCGGTGATTTCCTCAGCACCATTCTCTTCTCATAGGTTCTCCCTTGCTTTTAAGTGTACACAACGTTAAAAATGTCTTCCCAAAGCTGGGATTTAAATTTGACTCTTCATTTACATTTCATACTTTGACACACTCTTCACTCAAGCACTGTGGCACTGATAACCATTGTGCACATGATAAACTGGTGCTAAACATGAACTGACCTCAGGTAGCACTGCCAAGAAAATCTTGAGTTTCTTCACTGCACAAGATCTCTCATAACCCTGCAGTTTATTGAGTTTATAACTTACACTTGAGTTTTGGTTATGCAGATGATATGTAAAGCTACTCTATAGAGATGCTGCAAAAAATATTAATCATTGTTAATATCAAGATTATTGTTTATAGAAGACAAGTAACTAGAAAACAGTACCACGCCTGCATGTACAGTACTTTTGCTCAATTAAAAGAACAATGATTTAAGAACAGAAAAGAATCACAGTATTTAGCACATGACTTTTTATGACCTAAGCCATTTTTCCTGAAGTCCATGACGTTCCTACATGCAGGCCTGGAAATTGCATTATTTTTCAAATATATAATTTTATTTATGTTCTATTTCTGTTATTACTTTTCATAACCTTTTCATGAACCTTGTTACACTGCAGATTGTATTGATTCAAGGAAGGGCTACAGTTGTAGTAAGCAAATTCGTCATTCTTTGTCACTTCGTTCCTACAAAAAGATACATGATTACCACATTTTCCAGACTATAAATTGCACCCACGTGTTTTTACCACAAAAAAGAAACAAAGTTAACAGATTTACCACACTGCTGCATAGCCTGCACCTATTTCATTCATTTCTACCATGTATATCATCACACTGGACTGTTAAAACATCATAAAACAAATTACGGTGATTACAAATATGTACAAACTGTAAACAGTATGTCACAGTAGTATCAAGTTTGGTTGAATGTGAAAACATCGCAAAATGCTCGATCATGAAACTGGGGTGCCAACTGGATTTCTAGTGAACAAAGTTTAGGTACCATGTAATCTAGCTTGAAAATCAATGCTTCAACTGTACAAATTGTACACTTCAGAATCTAACAGATAACCCGCATGGGTAGATTACCCACACCTTCCATGATACAAGGTAAAATTAACAGATAATTCGATGGTTAAAGTCTGGAAAACATGGTTGAAGGGACCATGTATCCTAAAGAGTTCTATGTAGTACTGTTAAAACAAGTCATGCACCTCTCCATCAAACTTGGAATACTCCAGAAATGGGTTATCAGGCTTTCCAATGGATTCCAACAGCTGTTTGCTAAGCTGAGATACCACAATCTCCTTGCTCTGCCCCTTAACTTCACGCTTTTGGAAGGCATCTTCCAAATCTTCTTCTGTTTCAAGGTTGAAAGAATTCAAATTTAAAAACAGAAAAGTATAAGTGGTAAGAATGTGTTTCCTAATTGGAAAAATATAAAGTCCATTATTTTGAAATTAACACTTAAATTAAAATCAGTTATTTTTAGGAGTGATAACAGACTTTGCATTAAAGATTTTTCAAAATGTTTGACCAATTACAGGGCGGTGTAATTATAGTACATTGTATATAAAATAAGTGTGCTGAGTTAAATTCACTCCAACTTACCTGGAATAACTTCTTGCTTTTCCTTCCAGGTCACATTCTTACACTTCAACTCAATATTTCTAAATGGGGGAATACAATGCAAGTACAAATACAGTCATGCAGTACACGAAATCAAGTGTACTAACAGGTAGTTTCATGCTCCAATGGATCACTCATTTACAAGTATAATTATACTTCCTTGACTGACACCAAATAGTAATTACTAAATTAGAGTAGTGCTTACTTTTCTTTCTCTCTTTTCCCAGGTTTACTGTGGGATGCTGTTCTGGAATGCAGTTCTGGGCTCACGGCAATATCAAATGAATGTGAAATACTTGGAGGGAAGTCCATCACATCCCTGATTGAAAAGAAACATGCCACACGGTTAAACATGTGGGAAATGCTTTAAAACTCTTTTAATGCAAAGCTTTAAAGTTATTGGTCATATATTGTGGCACAATAAATAGTCATACACAGGTATAGCACTGTAAAGGCTTTAATTTGAGTACAAACAATTCCAGTCCTGCAACCACCAACACAGGGATTGAAGTATTTAGTGGGGTAAAAAAAAAATTAGATGCCACCACTAGAATTTGTTTTCAACTGGCAATCCAAAACTACAGCTGTATTTTTACTTGCCATGTTATCATGTACCCTAAGCTTTACTCTCAGTGACAGTCCAATATTTGTTGGGCTTACTACTTCCCCAGTTTGGTCTGTCATTTGACACTTGACATGCAACTTTTTTGTGTCCTATCACAACAGTAAAAACTTATTCTTCTACACATTTTTTATACACAGTACAACCAGGTTACTACACCGCCACAAAATTATAAGTCTTACAAAAACAAAGACTCAGTTATTGAAACTCTTACTAGTTAGCAAACTATTATTGTTCACCTTTCAGGCAGAAATCTCCCTCCCATATATCTCCTGCGTTGTCTTGTCTTCTCATTCTCTGCTTCCTCGTTCACAATCACCATCTCACACATACCTGAAAGTTAGCCACTTTATGGTATAATGGAGTTCTAAAGTAAACATCAAATTTGGTTGACAATGGAAAAAAAGCTAGTTAGAACAAGTTTATAAAATCATTCAAGAGAAAATTTTGTATAATCTGAAATTCAACTCTCAGTTGTGCCAGTATAAAACAACCATGATTATGATCTCTTGAACAGCGCCATGTTTCAATTGGTGACCTGTTCTAAAAAATAAAAAGACTAAATCTAATTAATACAAATTAATACTACAGCTGTAGTCTTACTAATAACTGCTTTCTTATTGTTGCAATCATTCCTTTTGTTTTATAAATTAAATCTCCGTAGAAAATGTTTTATATGATCAATTGGGAAACTACTCACTTAGGGAATTATACTTCTGTCAGTAAATCAGCAGTTACAGTAACACAAAAAACACCTATAATTAGTTTTGTTGCAAATTGTTCTCAACAACAAAGCAGTTTAAATTTAAAGTGAAACACTGCAGTGCAAAATCCTTTTACAAAGCCATTGGAGTGATTGCATAAGACCCAAACCTCTTATTACTTTTACTGACTTTAAAACTTCTGCACTTGTTCAATCTATGGATCTGGGAATTCATGGAAATAAATGACTGGATCAGAGTAGATTGGCTACTGCAATTTAGCCTAAAGTTATTTACAATTTTTAACAACAAAAACTGTACAATGCACAAAATAAGGATTATACAAATTGTTCATGTACCTGTATCATCACTGGTCACAGATGAGTGGCGAATGTGGTTAATGAGAAAATCTGGATCGTCAGTGAACGCCATGGTATCTCAGGTCATGGCCAAACAGTTCAACCTTTCCTGTGGAAACAAAATTCCCCTGTTGAAACATTGCAGTCACGTTTGAAACTAACAAGTTTTTTACATATGTACCTTCAAATCACATTTGACCAGCTTGGTCGATACGAAATACAGATATCAGCTTGTACACTATGACTATGTCTATGCGAGTGTATCACCTGCAATTACATACATATTTTACAACGAAGGGTATTTCAGGCTTTAAACTTATGTTTAAGCCAATTTCCATAACGTAATAAAGAATTCATGAATACCGAGGAGCCAATTTTTCACCAAACGACATTCAAATTAATAATATTTACATGTAAACAAATTGTATTGACTTTTGAGTTTTCCGTTTTCGAAATTCAACAATTCATCAACTGCAAGAAGTAATACCAAGAAATATCTCAGGAAAACAAGCAAACCCGTAGTTCGTGTCGTAACATAAAGGATGCTTCTTTTATTAGTGGTTATTTTTCAGACTTCGTCAGGGTAAACCAAACAGAGAAAATTGAGTAGGTTCAACTTAAATATTCGCGATGATTACCAAAAAAAGAAAACACAAATCCGAAACTTTGTCTGACAGCAAACTGTGGCTCTTAAAGAAACACCATCACTCCCAGTGAAATTAAACAGGACGAGTTTACTTACTTGCATATGTTCAAATCATCGCGAATTCTCAAAATAACACGACAAACCTCTTGGAACTAGAAGGCAACACCTTAGGGTTCTTTCTTCTCCGCCATGTTGTTTGTTCTGTTTGAAAGAGCAACCGCTGACCACGCAGTGGTTATCTGCTTGAGGGGGAGGGGGGGGGGGGTGAGGGTGAAACGATGGGTGATGCTCCCTATACCACCAAGTGAGGTGCCGTCGTTCATTGTTTCAGAGTGACAGTACATTGTTGCGTTCTTTGTGACGCAGTTCTCAGGGCTCATTATCACTTGGTCAGTATCGAACATGGATGACCCGAAACGATGGAGGTGGATGGGTTTTTTAAGTTTTTTTTTATTTTTTATTTTTACCAAAAATAGGAAAGGAATTGAATCTTAAGACATCTTCCTAAGAAAAAGAAAAATACAGAGTACTTTTGACGCCGGTACTTTATCGGAAAACGACAAATCTCTTACGATATAAACAAACCCAAAGAAACGAACTGCAAATAAAATCGCAAAATATTTGACGGCCTCCAACCCCTTCACCCTTGACATTTCAATGATATCAACGTACGCAGTGCAAAATATTGCGGCTATAATCATTGGCACTTGTGGCTCAATTTATACATATATATCAAACGCAGAGACAGGCCGCGGGCGGCCTTTCAACAAAACCGTTAGGAGCGGACCTTGTGTTTTTGAGGGAAGGGGGAGGGGGTCATTAGAAGAACTCCCTGTGATAGACCAGGCAACTTTTCTCCCTTTCTGGTATTTGTGGATCTTGGTTAGCCTGTGAACAGGCTCTCCGTTCGAGAGGGGGAGCCTGTTCACAGGCTAGGTCTTGGTATGGGGTTCATCCTCGCATTAGATTCTGGATTTTGCGTCGGAACTGCGAGATGTGTTCGTACATGCATTTTAAAAATCCCATTTTTATTCTCACACTCAAACCCACACAAACCGGACCGCGCGTATGACGCTCTTACCCTGACCAACAAAACAACAGACATGCGCAGTTTTTTCGAAGTGACAGCCGTGAGAATAACGTTCAGAAAAGAAATTCTAAATCTTTCAACAATTTGTGTAGGTTAACTAAAAAATGACAATTTTGAAAAGAAAATGAATTGTGTACAGTTAGTGAAATAGGTAGTATAAACATAAATTCCAGCAGACAGCAAAACGGAACTATTTAATCACTCTTATGATGTGGATATTGGCTGCATTCAAGATCAATTCTTGTTCTTTAAGCTGCAATCTTTAACCGTTGAAAGAAAAACATACATTGGTTGACGACCTAGATCATATAACTTTAAATATGCCTTGCTTGTCCCGTTTGGCTACGATTTTGGCATGTTTGATAATTGCTAAATATGCCCTTTCAAATGGTTCGGTCATATGCTACGCAAGACTGTTGCCATGGTTACAAGAGCCAAAAAGAATGACGTAATTTTGCTGAAAGTGCTTGTTTTTGAGAATTCCTGCGGTTTTAGTGTACATCATAGAAGCTTTTTTATGGTACATGTACGTGCTTTGTTAAGAAGAACAATATATTGAAAAACAAGTTAAATTTTTTTTATTAAATTTGAAATAAACTACCATGTTTCAATTATTTTGATTCGTAAAAATATTACTCAAAAACGTGTTAGCTAGTTAGTGACAGCTATTAAAAAGGATTTGGGAAATTTTAAAAAACTCTTCAAAAAACCTGGGAAAGGTCGAGAGATAAGAGCACTTGGGGGCGGGAGGAGGGCGGTAACTGTAATCCCTGCTTCCCTTCCTTGACCGTTTGATGATGATTTGATCAAAGACATCTTCAGGCGAACTCTTGCGCCAATTGTTTGAAGTCGAGAGAGTGCCGGTTGTCATCATATGAAAGTTTTAAAACTTTCCGTCGTCAGTTCCGGTTTAGGAACAAAGCTTGGACTTTCATTTTGCAACCAGTAGACAAATTTGGAATATTTGGTTTCCTGGACACGATTGTTGGAAAGTTGGTTAAATTTGATCTAAAGTACCTGAACATGATTAATTTGAAGTGCACTCCATGGAAACCCGGAATTACGTAAACCCGGAGCAAAGCTCTCACGAGGAAAACATTTGACACCAGAAGTGCAAATTAGCAGTCTTAGGATGTTTTAAAAAGAGTTCCGAGTTGTTTGGAAAAGTGGTTAAGCACAAAACACAAATGGCGAAAACCCACTGATTTCATTTAACGATATTTTGACCAAATCTAGTTGTTCTTTATTAGTTGTTCGTGCCTCCACCATGTCCATTATCGCCGCAAACACTAGAATAAACTTGTTGCTGCACATTGATATAAATTTTATTTCTAGAGCCGTGAGTATAGGTCTATTATTAAACTTAAGCGCTGTCATAAAATACGTGCACACAGTTTTAATTTTTGCAGTCTCTTCATCGACTCTTCAAAAAAATAAAATAAAAACAGTTTACAGTTACCATTGCATCTGAAGCCAAGCCTCAATTTTCTCAGCTTAATTTGTGTTCCTATTTTAACTATTAGGCAAATTTGAGCCTCGTTATTCTTATAAAACTGCTCTTATGTAAAACAAATGTGTAACAAAGAGAAATGCCCATAAAAGCGACACTAATCAGCAGGTCAAACCTTCTTATCGCAGCTTGCTCCACTGTGTCATTATCACTGTTAGTACAAATAAAACAAACTTCCCAAACCAAACCAAACTAGTTTTTTGTCATTAACGACTCGACAAAAGTCTAAGTGCCGTTACACGGAAACACTCCATCACGTACCTAGGTACGCTTCGAATAATTTCAGGCATAATTCACGCATGTTCCACAAACGTAAAGCGCATGCGCCTTTTCCCACCCTGTTCAGTCCATCGATCCAGCCTTGGAGAGACCACTCGTCGGAAAAACAAGACTGGAATACAAGGTAAACTTATTGATTTATTGTTTTATTTGACACATGCGAGATGTAGGAGTCCCAGTGTTTTAACTTAGATAGGTTACATTTCTCACGGCTTACAGGAAATTCAGCAAAGATAAATTGTTACACAGTTGTACATGCAAGTGAGGCACACTCCACGTGCCGCGTGGGCTTCGTCAATCGCAGGAACCCATTGGTACACGGTGCCTCAGTACGTGTGTGTTTCCTTATAAAATACATAGCAAACAGACCGTCTTTGTTAACATTTTGAAGGCTTTGTTCGGCTCACGTTTTGTGCTGATAATGTGAAACTCAACGCCTTCACATA
>JAOBRG010336695.1:4511-15028 GCA_027574985.1 Umimayanthus nakama | reverse complement strand
TGTTCATTTAAATACTTACAGCAACCAGTTTGTGCATGAAATATAGTTTTTCATAACCCAGACTCCGCTGTTTCATCCTTATGCCTTCTAGGGTTAAATCACAGCAACTAACTTTCTCGATATAAACTATCTACTTTACCCTACACTACACAATAGAAGATAACAACAAAATGTCGGTTTGTATATTGAATGCAGCAGCATACTCACTCATGACTGGAGAAGGATATAAGATAGCCTTAAAACAGAGTATTGATTACCTTATTTGAAAAAGTGGTATTGCTTCTTCGATGACTACCGTTTTAGTGACACTGGCTGTTCGGCTACCTATTGGGCTTGACACGTGAAGCACGATTTCAATTGTGGTAAAAGCGGGTATCATACCAGTATAGATATAGGCAAGCGGTTTCGTATAAGGCGGTCCAAGTTTTCCGGGTCCTGTCCGAAAGCATCCTGTACTTCCGGTGTTACTCTGATTATAGGAGACTACATTTAATGCTGACACTTTGGAAAGGTCCAACGATCCTTTTTCATTGTCCCGATAGCAGATCCAGGTAAAACGCATTGTTGAGTAGTTTCCTGTCAACAATATGCCATAGTCAAGCAAAAGTTTAAGGACAATTTTAGAAACCGAGAGCTCTTTCGCTACTGTCTAGTTTTAAACTTTTAGTGGTAAGTTTTGCGGCAGATGTAGTAACTGAGTGTAATGTTTTTTAGAACACGTAGAAACTTTCTGTGTGCTTAATACCAGACATGAATATCTAAAAAATGTTATTGTTGTCAAATCCTGTTCTACTATAAGGAGCAATCCTGTTCTACTATAAGGGACAATCAGTATTGGCAGTACAGAGTTAAACTGCCCTCCGTGGTTCTTTTTTGGTACCTTTTTTAGACATTAAGGCTTTTTCCGAAACATTATGTTTATTTAACTTGATGAGATGTTTTAAATTTTTAGACTTTTGGTTTTTTTAGGATTTTTAGACTTCTAGATTTTTAGATTATCGCGGACTGTAAATGTTTCGTAATGCTAGCCTTTTAACTATATCCGAGTCTATATTGTAAATTTTAGCTTAGAGTTTAGAGATGAAGAGCCACTTATTAGTGGAAATGCTCGAATAAAGTCTTTATTATTATTATTCTTATTCTTATTGTTATTTTGCTGTGTAGCCCCTTTCCGAGCAATCTGGTTTCATTACACAGGACGTTAGGTACTTGTTGGTTTTTACTGGCCAGTCTATCGGTTTATAAACGAGAGTTTTTCTAAACGTTCGGAACAACTGCTCCGACAGGTGACTAATAATCCAATAGACTACGCCCCCCTCTTAATTACCTGGGACTTCGCTGACGTCTGGGTCATAACTTTGTGACCCGTCAAATGTTATATTTGTACCCTTAGGAACCTTCGAACTTGACAAAGGTAGTATGGAAACTTCGAGAGGTGTTGGTGTTACGTTTACTAGCATGTAATCCTCCGCTAGTGGTGTTCCGTCCTTCATAAGCGTCATTAATAAAAAGTTGATTCCGTATACTAGAGTTCTTGGTCGCGCTTGGTAGTGCGGTTGTCCGCCTGTCTTTACTCTCTTCACGTTTAATGAGGATGAGTTGGTCTGGGAAAAAGAAAAAGCATAGTTTGTAGAATAGTTATGATCAAGAAATTGGTTTGGCATACAGACAGATCATAGTGTTGTTAGTAGAATGGTTATGACCAAGAAGTTGGTCTGGGACATAGACAGATCATAGTTAAGTTAATAAAATGAAGATAATCAAGAAGCTACGTTTTGGATTTTTAGTTTTAAATTTTCTTCGAAAGAGCTTTTTCATATTTGCAATGAAAGGTTAGAATACCGAAAGACAGTAAAAGAAATGTTTATGTATGTACCTAAGCAGGGTTTAATCTTCCATCCTCTTGGAGTGCTCAATTCTTGCAACGAGCTAAACCTTTCACTGAAAAAACGGCCAATTTGAAATTTGGGCTTCTGCGCATACTTCCCCTTCCTAAAACAAATATGACAATAACCGAATACATTTTCGCTTAATCTATAACAACTTGGCTTTCTAAAGCAATCGCAATTAAAAGAAGACTGAAAGAAGGAGATTCGAAAAGGAAAACCATTGTTGTCCATCAGATGCCTAGTTTTCTGCATCAGACCCCTTTCTTGTTAACAGCGTAGGTATGCGTAGACATGTGTTTGTCTATTTACATGTTTGCTATCCCGTACATAGATAGGAAGATGATAGATACTGTAGATAAATACATACATACATATACACACATATACACACATATATATACATACATAGGCAAACAGTCACACACATACATACATACGCACATAGTGATTGCCACTTCTTGTCAGAAGAATTCCATCTCTTCAACTATTCACTGCTCGTTCATGTGCACGCAGGTGACTTTTCAATCCAGCTTTGGTCTTGCACGTGTATTCGCAGATGTAACATTTGAAATTTCCGTAGTTTGAAGTTTCCGGCTGACGAACATCTTTGTGCATCTTTGAGTGTCTAGTCAAACCGCCAGCCAACTTGCGTACCAAGCCACTTGTATACGTAGGACAGATGCGGTTTCGCGGACATTCAGGCAGAACCTCCTCGTAAACCTCTTCGCTTGGCCGTTGCCCATGTACACATAATACATACATACATACATACATACATACATACATACATACATACATACATACACACATACATACATACATACATACATACATACATAGATACATACATACTTACATACATACATACATACATACATACATACATACATACATACATACATACATACACACATACAAAACACCCGATAACTTACCTGGGATACTGACGTCTTTTTAAAGACGTAGATGACTTTGCTACTGCTTGGAGTAAAACAGTGGAACGAAACGTTTCTGGCTTTGAATTCGTTTAACACGCCCCTCTGTACCTGAACGGCTGTTGTCAACGTCTTTTTATCATCGAAGTAAACGTTTGCGTAAGGTGTTGAAGATGTGCAGGATCCTAAAATAGAAACCATTTTTGATCAACTGCGTTCAGTAAGTTTGTTTGAGAATCGAGTTCTAACTTCAAAAGCGCAGTGCGTGAATTGTACTTAGTTTTAGGGACTCCTGAATAGATGCCGCCTATGTTTAAAGGTGATCAAGTGTTACAGAAGCCCTCGGCTTCTTCGAGCTTCCTTGCCTTAAACACGCATGTAAAATTGTAAATTAACTTATTTTTTCAAAACAAATAAAATGAAATACAAAGTAGTAAGAGAAATAAAAGCAAGGTCACCCATTATAGACCTCAGGAGACTGCCTTTATTCACCTAAACGTTGTCAAGCTGTCAGTAATATGCTCTCTCATCAAGACCATTTTCAGTTTTTAGTGAATGTCGATAAAAGTCAGCTTTTGCACATGCTGCCCGCCAAATTCCATCGATTTCTGTTCAACTTAACAAAGAGAGCAAGTCCGTTGTCCCACGCCACTGCAAGTGTAATTGCAAACGAAATGATTTCACGCCACTAACAATACTTATTTGAGACAGCCAAGGCTTTTCCTTATTCACTTAGGTGGAGGATTTTTTCTCAAGGCTAGTTTTTTTTTATTTCTAACAGGATATCTTTCACTGAAATTGAGATTATTCTAGAGTCAACGAGAGACTTGTTTTTAAGATCTATCGCTTGTAGTGAAATACCAAAAATGAAATACTCGACTGAAAACTGGTAGGAGCAAATCTATTACTCTAAGACAATCTCCAGTGGCTGTAAATGTTCGTCGTGCGCAGGCTAAGATCAGAAAAACTGTTTTGAGCTTACGCTTTTTTTACAAAAACAGTATTGTAAAAATAAACAAGGCTCAAATTTGCACAAAAATTAGGATAAACTAAAGATCATTGAAGGTCGACTTCAGATGAAAATGTAACTGTAGATTTTTTTCCTTGAAAAACACAGCACATCACGTCATTTCGGCGTTTTGTTGCATGTCTTTATGAAGTTTGCGTGTTATCAGCTCGTGGAACGCTTCACCCGATCGTATAATATCTGCTAAAACCTTCCTTTCTTTTAAAGCTTTTGTAATCAACTATTTAACAAACACTATAAGATTTCTATTTTTCCGTTGATAATCTATATACACGGCGTAGTATCTGTAGCCGTTGCCACAAGCGTGTATTACTGCCACGCAGACTATTTGTATATTGCTGTTTTTAGCTGTTTAATGTTTAGTGACAATTTTTTAACAAGTTTTTTATTACGCCGTTATACATTTTTTCAGGCGTTTTACCTTGAAGGGCACTTGGCATGTTGTAGTGGAAGCTCAAAAAAACAAATAAAGAAAATAAGTAAATAAAGAAAGAAATAAAAAAATATAAAACAAATAAAGAAATAAAGAAACAATCAAAAACTAAATAAATAGGTAAATAAAAAAATAAAGATATATAGATAAAAAACACATTCTTCACAAAAAATAAGAACCCTCCCGCCCTCCCCCCCTCCCCCCGAGATGAAAGATGCGAACAGAATCCATCACTCACCATTAAGTTGCACAACCTGTTGTACCATAGAAACTGCCAACAGCTGGGACTTGATTATTGAGTGTTTTGGAAAGGTAGTGACAAACTTTACGCGAACAAATGGAACGTTGTTGCTGTCTTCTCTGGGACTGGGACAA
Source organism: Umimayanthus nakama (assembly GCA_027574985.1). Lineage (NCBI taxonomy): Eukaryota > Metazoa > Cnidaria > Anthozoa > Zoantharia > Parazoanthidae > Umimayanthus > Umimayanthus nakama. The sequence continues at coordinate 10,369 of JAOBRG010336695.1, read as the reverse complement.
CAGGAGCAACACACAAAAGGTTAAATAACACTTTAGCTGTCAAAATGGGACGGAAAGCGTGGAAAAGGAAAGTTAGGGGTAAAAGATAAGGTTGGAGGAGAGCTTGTGCCACTTTGAAGGCAGAGGTAAAAGCGTTAGTTTGATTTTTACTCTGAGTTTTTGTAAAGTTTAGTTGTGCTTGTACATGTATGTGTGTTTTGTCTACTATTATTGCTATCAGTTATATTCCTTATGTGCCTTTAGGGCTCCCAGCATCACTACTTCTATTGTTAATTTCCGCATGACCAGGCTACTTAGCTCGATTAGTTTTGCTATTTTCTAGGTAGCTTGTGCTATCCTCCTGCAATTACCTGTACCATAGTTTTATCCCACTGTAAATGTTCATCTTGGCACAGATTAAAGTTGTTGTTGTTGTTGTAGTTAAATGCATTTTGGGGGTTAGTTTAACATCAGAACAAGGATTGGGACTAAACTTAGTGTTTAAAACAACAACAATAACAATAATGATAAAACTAACGATAACGATAGCGATAACAATAGATAACGATAACGATAACAATAGATAACGATAACGATAACAATAGATAACGATAACGATAACAATAGATAACGATAACGATAGCGACAAGCACACGTACAAGAGCAAGAACAGTTACATTAACAGTAACAATAACAATAACAAAGACAATTAAAAACAATAAAACAGTAACATTAACAATAAAAAACAATAACTATAACAATAATATGACTTTTGCATTACGCATAATTGGACATTTAATAAAGGACTAACGATGTGTTTAAATTAAACTGTAAAGGTGATTACAGGTTTTCAGAAGGCTCGAATTGTTGGGTCTTGGCTTACATTCCTTTAAGGAAGTTGCAATTTTGAAGGAGCGAAATTTCTCAAAACACTTAATACTATTTTTCGTCAATCAAGTGGTCGTACTATAATAGATTGCAACTGGCACTTTAACGAAAACCTCAAATAGCTCGTAATGAAATATAGAAAAATTCTGACAACTCCAAACCAATCATACACATACAGTGAATACTTGTGAATTGTTATGTGGCTCTCTTCATGCGTACTGGTTGTCTTAGTTTTTGCAAAGTTTTGTGTTAAAATGAACAAACGCCATCTTTTTTGCTGGGCCAATTAAAAAATTGGGTCTAGGTTCCCAAGCACCGCAAAGTTTACCCCAGATAGCATTTATACATTTGGAGTTACAACAACGAAAAAATGAGTGTTAATCCATGAGCTGTGGGAGACATTGTACTAATATTTAATAAAAAAATTATTTCCTTACCAGCACCTTTGTTGTATTGTGTGTTTTATCGCATCGTTCGTCTCCGATAAATCCTAAATATTTGCCGTTTTTATCAATGCGTTTTTGGTTGTTAGTTTGTTGTCAAGTTCGTTTGCACTGTGGTTTGTAATTGTACTCCCAACGGTAATACCGCTGATCCAGACCACCAAGGACGCGAGACGAAAGCCAAAGAGAGAGTGGGTAGAAAATCACTTTCAGGTTGCTAGGGAAACGATCAACTAAGCCAATCAGGTTGTAGGAAATACAATGGCAATTGTATTTTAAAGTCGTGCTTTTCTCGTAAGAACATATAACTACTCTCCCCTCTCGGGAAGGCCCGAAAATATGAGCTTGAATTTTGTACAATCTTCTCTCCTCTTTCGCCGCGACTGACACGCTTCTTCGATCGCAGTTGCGGAAAGATCAGATCAGGAGGCTGCTAAATTGGTTTTTGCTGACTTTTCTGTTTATGTTCAGTTTTGTAAGATGTGATACAAAATAATCAAAGGGCTCCCATCTAACGGCCTTACACAATTATCCTTTTTAACTGAATAAAACTTCCGCTCCATTAGGCTGGAGTTCAAGTTCAAACCTTGTCCTTGCTGTACTCGCTCCATTCTAAAAATGGCAAATTAAGTTAGACTCTACCGACATACTCAATTTTAAGTGCAGCCGACTGCTGTACACAAAACCTGAAAAGAAGCCTTGAAAGTCTTATTGTGATATTTGCTAAAAGTGAGAAACATTCGTGACGACGGTTTGTCTCAGTGCAGTGCCGGGGGAAGCCCCGAAAACTTTATTTGAATTTGCATATTTAAACTCAAGTTTGAGTCGACAGTGGCCGTACCAACTTCCAAATATGGAAGTTGGTGCGTCCCGGAATCTTACGAGCTTCAGGCGACAACCTGAAAGTGATTTCCTACCCACTCTATCTTTGGCTTTCGTCTCGCGTCCCTGGTGGTCTGGATCAGCGGTATTACCGTTGGGAGTACAAACTACGGTACAAACGAACTTGACAACAAACTAACAACCGAAAACGCATGGATAAAACGGCAAATATTTGGGATTTATCGGAGCCGAACGAAGCGATAAAACACAAAATACAACAAAGGTGCTGGTAAGGAGATAATTTTATTAAAATATGAGTACAATGTCTCCCACAGCTCATGGTTAATCTTACATTATGTCGGTCAGTTTCAGGTTAGTGGGAACTCCACATGGTACTTGAGTGTTAATCTCCTGGCCTAGCTGCGGGAACAAGGCGAAGCAGATTGCTTCAGTCAGTTCAATAGGAGATTTGTCTTTCAAAAATGAAATTATTTTTATATTTGTTTATCAATTGTATAGCAGTGTCTCTCTTCCATCAGTGAAAAATCGTGTTAATAAATATTAAGCTTTATTAGTTTTATTATTATTATAATAAAAAAAAGAAAAATAATAATAAACTAATAACAACATTAATGTTACTTTTTACTACTGTTGCTCTAGATATCCATATTTAATATGTAGCAACGGATTCTTTGTCCGTGATTGGATCTTGAGCAGTCTGAATTATTGTTTAGGACCTATGTGAGCAAAGAACCAGATGTGCGGTGTCACTGTCGATTTTGGAAAAATTTGCCATATAATTAACTAGTAAACAACTACCCCCGAAGTGAAGGGGAATAATGAAACATATTCACGGCGAAGAAACTTTTTTTTACTAGCCACCGACACTGAGGGGAACAGTTGTTTTAGTTGATTTTACAGGAATAGCTTCTTTGTTCATTTGGCAGATTTTCCCTTCCGTGACAGCGGCAAAACAAGCTGTTGCAGAACTTTCTCTCGCGCTTTAAAGTCTCTGCTCGATCAGCTGGTCCCCAAAGACAGCACAACACGGACTATATTTTCACTCTTTATTTGCGATACACGGACACGAACTACTCTAAGATACAATTCTAACATGTATTTATACAACCTAAGTTAAGGCGTTTACATACAAATATGTGTAATATGGCGTTGGACTACACTGTACTTTGCCCTAGTAAACCGCTACTCTTGTGTAGGTTTTCCTCTATGTAGGGACAAGCCTGTTTTCGTGAAATCGTCCCACACAAGCACAGAACTGTGTTATTGTTTCCCGTCACGTACCGATCCGATAACTCTAGAATCTACTAAGCTGTCGTCACTTAATTGGATATTCACACTAAAGTACTATTTGATCTTTCATGCAATTGTGTGCTAATGTTTAGCTATTCAGAACAAACTTTTCCGGTTATACTCTAATCTAGATATTTTACTTCATTTATTAAAAACGCTTTATAAGTCTCACGACACAAGCTGCCATTTTAACAATTTCGTCTAGAGGTGAGCCGTTTTGTTATTACTAATTATAGTTATTCTCCTCGAGCATTCGGTCTTTAGAGGAATATCAAACTTCAACCTTAACACTTCAGTGATTAAGCCCATCCATTTGCCAACGACTATATTATTCCGGATACTTTAACTCGTCAAGTTCTCAGATACTTTTTAACTCGTCGTTCCGAAACACTTTTTTATTCTGCTCATAAGCCCATCCGGATATAAGGAACCCCGTCATAAGCCCACCTAAAAACCCCTTTTGAAGCTATATAAGCCCAGGGCTTTAAATTGAGATTTTACTGTATATACTTACCTGACTAACTGCCATGTTAGCAACTCGGATGAAGTCAGCAGATTTGGAGTCGAACATATCAATGTCCCTCGTAAACAGATGTGTGTCGCTGCTGTTTACAAAGTACAGGAGAAACGCCGCATCTACAAAATAACAAAAATTACGAAGAAAACTATTCAAACATAGTAAGTTAAATTTTGGCTATAGAGTTACTGTAGTCAGTTCAGTTAGCAGAAAACTTATCGGATAAGAGAGTACTAAGCAAATAAATGAATAGTAAAAGAAAGCAGCGAGAAAAAATAAGCTTTACAATATCAAAGTGCTCTGAGAGCTATGTTATCCTAGAGCCGAAGAGCAAAAAAAAAATTGGTGAACACTGATGATCACTCTTGAAGATTGATGAAAACATGTGAAGGAAAGGTGTTCTGATAGGATAACTAGTAACTACGTAACGGACGCCTAAAAGACGTACAAGTACGCTTATTTCTTTTCTTTTTTAGCCCTAACAATCCTTGCTACGAGCTTTAAATACCTTGCACGGTACGTTAAATATTAGTTAATCGCGGCTAAGGTTTTAACATTTTTTTGTTTCTTTTTCAATCGAAAACCCCTGAAAAGTCTCTCTGATTATATTTCCAATTGAACCTTGTTTTGCGTTGGAACTGGTCGCATGTACAATCGCAAATGCCAAACCACTTTGGAAAACTAAAATAAACAAAAAACAGTCAAGCCCTTTATGCGATCAGATTTGACGCTACTGACACATTGTAAATTAGTGTCAGTTACTCACAACAAAAAGAAGTTTTATTTTAGATCATAGTTTCGCAAAAAGTAAAAACAAATCCAATAGATTTTAATTTAATATCAGTTCGTAATAAGACGATCTATTCGGCGAGGATATCAAAGGCGGTTTTTAAAATAGTTACTTCTAACGTGTCTGCGCGTGACAATAGCTTTAATTTAGATGCAGTCAGTATTTTTGGACATGGCCTTGCCTTGGTTGGAAATAAATTATTACTGCCGTGCACTCCTTGAAACCTATTTTTGCTAGCTGTACGTCTGAAACCAATCCCAAAGTGATATATAAAAAATCAAGAAATTCCAAAAGCATGCGAAGTTTATAAGATTCAGTTGATGTTCTTCAAGTTTATTGAATCAAAACACTACTAAAACTGTAAAAGTACATTGTTGTGTATGCACATTTAAATGTTCAGTTGCAAAGTTACATGGAGTAAAATATAAAAAAATATCAATTTTAGACGAAAAGTAAACAGCAGTAGACTTCAGTTCTGAGAATGCTTTTAAGTTTCATTCAAGCTAAAATATAATTTTTTAACTTTGCAGCACTTGCGAATTTGCGTGTTTGCTGCGGTCAGCAGGCATGACTTGGTTAATCCTTATAAGGAGTTTTTACATCTCATTGTACCGGCGCAAGTCTTTACGGCGGACGGCGTTTGACTCTCCTCATACTCATACCAACACAGCACTTATGAAAATGACAGCGACAATGATAAAAACAAGATAAATACAAAAGGAGAGACAAAAATGAAGACGAAGATGAAGTTGTAGATGAAGATGCAGATGCAGATAAACATGGAGAAGGAACCTGAACCTGAACTTGAACCTAAACCTGAACATGAACAAGAACCCAAACGTGAAACTAAAACTGAACCTAAACCTGAACATGAACAAGAACCTAAACGTGAAACTGAAAATGAACCTGAACCTGAACGTGAGTATGAACCTGAACCTGAACCTAAACGTGAAACTGAAACTGAACCTGAACCGCTGAACCTAAACGTGAACACGAACCTGAACCTCTGAACCTAAACGTAAACGTAAACATGAACCTGAACCTAAACGTGAAACTGAAACTGAACCTGAACCGCTGAACCTAAACGTGAACACGAACCTGAACCTCT
>JAOBRG010336694.1:0-29979 GCA_027574985.1 Umimayanthus nakama | reverse complement strand
ATAATATTTTGTTTGCGTTGTTTCTTTTATTGTTGTGTGTGTCATTCTGTTATTTTTGTGCTGAGCCTTACGGGCCACCGTACTTTAACGGACCCATTTTCACTCATTTTAAAAATCATAGATTCAAAAAAAAGTATTCACAACTTCATAACATACTACTTTGAATGTAAAAAGATAGAAAAACCTTCTCAGCGTTATTATGATCTGAACCAATTTTGAGGAGGTCGGCTTATATTTTACTTTTGAACTGTTCAAGAGAATCTACTTCAAATTTGATAGATTTGTCAAACTTGCTGTCAAAATTTTTTTTATCATCCAAAAATCATATTTTATTGAAATATAGGAAAGACAAGGATTAACAATTTTGTTACAAAGTAAAGATATGGAGAGTCACTAAGCCCAAGTTGTTATGTAGCTATTGATCATCTCCTTTTTCATAGCAAGCCGGAAAAAGTTTAAAAACTGATCACAAAATGAACAAACCTGTTGGCGGATCCGTAAACGATTTATTAAGAAGACCAAATGGGATTTTTCATTCCCTTGCTAGGCTAGGTTTTATTTTGGAAGTAAACGCTTATTCCAGCAGGGACTCGGCTGCGGCATAAAAAGTTAGTAAGAAGAAATGTCGTCATTCCCCCAGTATAGAGACACTAATGAATCTCATGAAAATTGTAAACTTTCTCAGATTTATGCTAAGTTAGGTGTTCTTAAATATCCAAACAACCCGATCTAGGCGGAGTAGCCCCGACTTTGCTTGAGAACCCCGCATCCCCGAGTGGGAAGGGAAAAAAACGATTTTGAAGTTTTCCCAGCTGACAAAAATCCTGTTTTTTACAAATTTGACTTTTACAAAAACCCGAGTTTGATTTTTGTTTGTAACAAGGGATATTTTCGTTAATTTCAAACTCGAAAAACGCAATGGAACACAGTCTTTCAATTTGGCTTAAGCAATATTGGTTAACTTTGATTCAGTGGATAGGATTGTCGGCGCGCAGTTATCTGCCTATAAAATCTGCCTACCACATGATAACCATCTTTTTCAAAATTGAAACAGAGAATCAAGTTTTGATTGACTTTCGGACTGTTTTCAAGCACATCAAAAGTTGAGTCAGAAATGGGCCTCCAGGGAGGGAGCGGGGGAGTATCCCAACATGTACACAGGGGGAATCCTACAGCGGTTAGACACCGATGCGCTCAGCGCTCTTACAGCGAAAACGACCAGAGCGTTGTGACAGCGAAAACGAGCACAGCGTAGTGACAGCGATGATGCGGGTAGTAATGTGGTTGCTCTCTCAGAATGAAGATCCGATGCTTGTGTGAAATTTGAAACGGGAATAAGTGAGAGAAGCCCGCTTTCACCCCTTGTCTATAACCGCGTGGTTAAGTCCATCGCACAGTTTGCGCTGCGATCAAAGAAAACAGACCACCCCAGCTTTGTGCGGACGCTCAGGTTTGCGAATTTTGTAACTGTTAAGTATCAGTCTTCTTGTAGTGTGTTATTTGTTATATGATTTTGCAACGTGCAACTTGCATAGTGTGTAGTTGTTACAAAGTTGTTAAATTGTAACGTAATATTAAATGTAAGCACTGACCTCTAATTTAGTTAAACAACTGCTAAGGCTTGGAAATAAACTAAACTTTGTCAATGTTACAGCTCTGACAGTGACAGCGCTGGGACATCAGTGGTTATGACACCGATGTGACAGCGATGTTTACATTAGTGTGACAGCGATGGCATATGACACTGCTGTGACAGCGGTGAAAACTGACAGCGATGTGTTCACTTTCATTGTGATGTGCAGATCGCTGTCACACTAATGTGAACATCGCTTTCGCTGCTCTGTCAGTTGTCACCGATGTCACACTAGTGTGCACAGTAATGTCATAGCGTTGTCATTGTCACCGTTGTTGCACCGTTGTCAGTTTACATCGATGACTCACACTTATGTTGTTGCCATCGCTGTCACAGTACTGTCACTATCATTAATGTTACACTGGTGGCATATTGTCACCGCTGTGACATTAGTGTGGACAGCTGTGTGACATTAGCGTAAAACTCAACCGAAACGCCACCGCTGTGGGATTCCTTCTGTGTATAGGCTCCCGGCTTCTGCGCCCGCCACTACCGTATTTACCCCGCTTTGGGAAGGCTGGAGGTTGGACACTTTGAATCCTTTTATTTCTCATACAATTTTTATTAACACTTTAGTACATATGTACTTATTACTTCAGTTTACTCATCTTTTACATTTGATTGGTTGACCATTGTTATGTGCTTGTGGACAGCTCCCTATGTAACACACGGAATATAATAAATTGAATTGCTACAAAAAGTGTGCCCGCGATCTTCGCCAATAGGGACATGTCAGATTATGTCATGCGCAGCAGTTATTCAGCTCTGTCAGCCAAAGAACTAAGCTGAGAGCGAACATGACAAAGATGTTTGAGAAGATGTTTTGGAAGATCTTTGAAAGATCAGCCCTTGGGAAACTCAGTCATGCCTTGCTGCTTGGTATTACAGTGACTACAGTTTCGCTGTTGACAGTACGGACGACTGACCGCGAGTGACGTCACTACTCGGTTTACACTCAAAGCCAACTGTGCCTCTGTGCCAGTGTCGCCTGTTTCAGCTATCAAAACCGCGATTTTCTGGCACAACGTTAACTTCAGGTGGGAGATTTTCGCTAGTAGAGCGTATCTGGGACTGTTCGTAAGAGGGCAGCGCCGGCCATACAAACGCATCGGTGATCTGACTTGATGCATTTTCCGCACTGCTTGGTGAACGTCTGAAACTGAAAAGTCGATGAACAAAAATTAGGCAAGTCTTTTAATCGAATGTTACACAACTTCTCTCCCTCAAGAGGGCGCGAACTCAGACACGCCTTCTAAACTATTCAACCCCAAACACGTGGTATGACGAGATGTTGAGTTCTCCCAAACTGGAGCTATCTAGTTTCGTTGTAAACAGAAAGGGAGATTTTTGTTTTTTTATCTTAGATAACATATTAGCTGTGTTTGATCAATTGCTTTATTCTCATTACCAAACCACTTTTTTGTGCGGATAATAAACTGAGAACTCTGGAATACTCTCTTATACCAAACCTCACAGGCAAAAAGAAACATAACTGTAGCAACCCTTCCTTGTTGATTAAAATCCGTGTATCACGTACACAGTTAGCTCCTGGTAACTCATACCTATAAAATATTGAACATACACAATACAATACAGTGCAATACAATACAATACATATACATGTATATATCAAACTAAGCTTTTGCAATAGCCCAACTTACTATCGTAAAATCTGTCGACCATTGCATACGAGAACAAGTAAAAGCACCACCACTTGTAATGCAAGTAGGGTGCTGAGAACCAGGAAGACAGAAAACAGACCTGCAATGGAGATAAGACAGTGAGACCCGTATGCGTGTCGAGAACTTGTAATCAATGGCAAGAAGTTAAATACTAGTACATCCCATTGGAAGATTCCCAGAGATTTGAAGAATCTGCAAGATTTAAAGTGTTTTAAGAAACATTGGATTTCATAGATGTTAAGTTGGCGTTAGATAGAAAAAACCCTCTTTCAGTGGCTGACACATTGAGAAACGGCCCGTAAAACTTGAATTCCACATTCTTTTTTAAAGAGTCTGGCTACTTTTAGCTGATAATCTCAACATCTAAATTTTCGTAGTCAAACTTCTTTCAAATAACTTTTTCATACGAAACTCTTGAAACAATTTAAACACATCGAGTTTGGCTATTTTTCTCACCTTTGCTTTCTACTTGTGAGTTTTTGTTGGTTGATGTTGTAGAACCATGAGCTGAGATAAAAAACACATACAATGCTCACTTCCGTTATAACGGAAATTAAAAATTAAATCCTACTCCCTGAACACGCCCCCTCCCCCCTTTGCTTCTCTATTTTTCTTCTACCTCCGAAAAGTTTGATTGCAAGTCAGGTGATATGCCGAACAAGAATCCGAAATAGAGCGGCGTTTTTAAATTTTGTAAAAACCGAAATTCTTACTTTTGTCGCAGAATGTTCTCTACTGTTATGTTTTACAAACGATCAACTAAGGACCGTCATGATTTCACATTCTATTATTGTTTGCTTCAATATCTTGGTTTTGATAAGTGTGTACAATAACGTAAAATTAAGGGTCCGTCTACATGAGCCCGGATTGGTAGCCAGCCCGGATCGACTTAACCCTTCTCCAGTCAAACGCCTGTTACCGTTTACATGAACCTGTTGTCTGACCGGCGGGTTCATGTAAACAGCTACAGGCGTTTGACTGAAGAACGGTTGACCCGGGATGGGCCAACTTATTTTTTACGCCCACTTCAAGATGGCAGACTATCACGGCTCAGTTAGTATTCGTAAATTCATATCATAAGGCTGTTGATGGTTGTTCATGGTTAGGTATGGCTAGTAGTAAGGGTTAGGGTTGGGTCAGGGTTACTTTTGTAAGAACTTTAGATAGACACACAAAATACGTGAAGTGTGTGCAGCGAAGTTATGGGTTAGTGTAGTGGTAGTGAATAGTGACTCCCGTGTATGAGATCCTATGTTCGATACTCGTCGTACCCGCCTTTCTTCGGCATTTTGTACCTCTATTTTTTCTTGAAAATTCTCTAAGTGCGAGTCTCAATTTGAGCAATGGCCGTTTTTATACTAGAGACGGCTAAGGCGTCTAGATGACCTTAACGTATAATTGTTAAGGACGTCTAGTATAAAGACGAGATGTCCTTTTTGACGGCTTTTGGTGAGATATCAGTAGTGGGTTTGGTTTGCAGGTCGTCATATTGACTCGTGACGAGTCCACACTCGGATTTGTGCATCGAGCTTCGGTTTCATGTTGGCAAGGCCGTCATTTTCTGGGCGTCTCGTCTTTATACTTGACGGCTAAGCCGTCCGGCAAAATAAGGTCGACGATAAGGGCATCGTTTTGATGTCCTTAATTTTAGACGTCTTAGCCGTCAGACGTCGAAGCCGTCTGCATTTTTTCTCGACTTTATACTACAAGTCTAAGCCGTCTGCATTTTTTCTCGACTTTATACTACAAGTTTAGGACGCCTTAGGAGCTTAAGGTCATCTGGACGTCTTAGCCGTCTCTAGTATAAAAACGGCCAATGTCGCAGTTCTAGTAAGCATCCGCCATCTTGAAGTGGGCGTAGAAAAAAAATCGCCCGGGCTGGTGATCTGACCAGAGTGGGGATCTGACCCGGGTTGGCAACCAACCGGGTTCATTTAAACAGCCCCATAGACGTTAGTTTTGATCAATTTATTCAAATTTGTGCAATATAGCGTGGGAGCACATTGTACTTTCTCCTACTGAACGGCTACTAATGTAGATTTTTCCTTTACAACAATTCTATGTTTTTTTTCACTCAATCTCCAGGGATTCAAATGACAAAGGGTACGGCGGCCCTGTTGGTGGACACAACAAAAGAATGTAATTACAGCTCTATTGTTATTGTACACCAACATGGCGGCTGTGACGTCACTTGCAAACTAAGAATACGTGACCGAATTTCCGTGTTTTTGTGCGGTGCAGCTGTTGTTTTCCGTGCAAATTCGGACGAACGAATCCAACTACTGGGGCGTGACTAATTATATTGTTAGTTTAACACCAATAGTAATAATAACAAAATTTTGTTCATCGATTTTCTGCTTCTAAAATACACAATCAGATGATGTTACATGAATAAAGTACAAATATTTTGTGAAACGGAAGCAACACACTTCGGACACTATTTTAAAAGAGTTTGTAACGTGGGCCGGTTGTAGAAAAGGGTGTTTGTGAGAAATATACGCTGGTCATATCAGGCTGATTTACATGTAGTTCAGAAGGTTGATAGAGGGCCTCGCAGTTCCAACTTAAAAACAAAGTCATCAAAACAGTTTTCAATCTTACCTGCAAGTCCAAAGTTGTGCAGTTGGATTAACCAAATCAAGCACCCAGTTTGTCGAAGTACAGTGGAAGTCATGTTGTTACCGGCTGTAGACTGGACAAAAACGCGTCTGTTCAAAGTTGTTAGGTGAAAAGTTTTCTAAATTTACACGGCAAGCGGAATCACGTAGGCAATACCACTTTTGTGCTGATCAAGTTGGTCGAAACTGTCAAATGAAAATTTCACTATGGTCGACAACTAACCCCAAATGAGTCAGAGAACACATATAAATCAAACCTGGGATAATTTCAGATCAGATGTGGGATAACCGATATATTTCAATCTTAGTGAACGTGAAGGGAACCTTAAATTAATTGATGAACTTTGTACCTGAGTACAGAAAACTTATTCATAATTCATAAATACAATATTGCAGACATGAAAGGAAAAACATGTAAGAGTAGTCAGGTTGCGATGAAGCACATTGCTGCTAGCGAACAGTCACTGGCTGCCCAAGCTATGATCTATAAAAGTTTATTTTAACTGGCCTGAATTTTATGGGTAACGAGTGCTTAATTATACATAAACTATCTTATGTTGAGTTTTAGAACTCCGTGATAAGGTCTATTGTTTTGTCCATGAGAGTTTAGTTATTGTAAAAGTAGCTGCTATTTGTTATTTAAATTGCTGTTTTTGCTTTATTATTATGTAAACTATATACCAAGAGTTGTACGGAACTCAGGTATTGCTGCGGTTGCCGATGAAACGAAGAACTTTAAAAACATTGGGTTTTCAGCAGATACTAAACTTCTCCAATCAGATCTGGACAGTTTGGTGTATGAACTAAAAGCTACCAGAATAGACGAGTGTGATTTTTAACCACATGAGTGTAAAACCTTCGTGTCAGCAGAATACGTATCAGCTTTGTTCGCTCCTATCGCATATATGCAACATTGAGTTAAAGTTATTCCCATATGTCAGTCTCATCTAGTTTCGCTCAGTTAGCTATTAATGGAATATGAAAACTTTTTAAAGTTCCCAAAGGAAATTGAACGACCCTTTTAAAAGAAGGTTGGTTCTGCACAGGAATCGTTGTCAAACTGTTTCTTGAGCTGCACACTTCGCGCGCGCATCATGGTGGTCTTTCACTAAACATCTTAGCCGTTTCAGCAAATATATATTTTTTTGGAAATCTTATTTACATCTATAAATCTTAAGCAAAAATATCGTGCACAGTGTTTGAATAATACTGGAAGAAATAAAATAAGTTTTTTCTCTCGACGATCTTAAAATAGCGCAGCTAAATGCTGTTGCAGTCGATATAATGTATTTGACAGTTGGCGCACAATATACAGTAAGGCTTAACTCTACGAACAAGGTTTCTTTGTTTTTTCTTTCTTTCTTTGTTAAGGTTTGCGTTCTTTAACAATAGGGTTTGAGTTACTTATATTGTCTTTTATCCAATGGGATCTTTCGTTCGTAGGGTTAAAGACGACCCACAATATATGACTAAGTATCTCTCTACGTGGTTACCAGGCAGTAACCATAAAAACCAATCACTTCACGCAAATACACTTAGCATTTATCGCAATACAATTTACGCTTGTAAAACATACTATCATAAACTTGTATAAAATTCCTCGAATTTGACAATTTGACGATGAAAACTAAAACTATAACTAAACAATTCCTAGCGCCTTTCTTTAAAACTGACCTCCACACAACCGAAGAACCAAGTTTGCCAGTAAAATTATTCCAATTTTAAGATACACTTGTAAATAAATAAAAGTCGACAAGTCGACAAGAGGGAACTTAACTTAAATAGAAAATTTAGAGCATCGAGTTTTAATAAAATGATGATTTTTTTTGTAAGCTGAATGAGAAAAGCACACAGTAAAGTTTCGTAAGAGTAAAATATCGACCTGCTCGGTCTTTGCTTTTCTGAGTCGTTTGCATAAGTTAGATTTTTGAGATGAAAGTCTAAGCTTAAAACTAAAAGTATTCTCATTACCTCTGTCGTGTCACTATTTGAATCCTTCTCAAATTTTTGCAACTATGCAAATTCTTGATTTTATAAGGAGTCTGACAATTTGAACCGATGCTTTTGTACTGCATAACCTCTGCTTCTGTTCCTTCAAATACAGTCGAATGTTATTTGCGGCGCCAAGAGATTTTGGCATCTGTTATTTATTATGTTATGTTTTCAAAACTCTTCATTGATTGGCTTGATATTTTTCTTTCGTAAAACCAGATAAACGAATCCAAAAAAGAACAGGTGCTTTTTTAAAGGAATGATAGAAGAATGGTCAACCAAAGTGAATTTTTAGCACAACTAAAGGCTCAATAAAAACGATTTTCTGTTCTTAATAACACGAAGTTTTGTTCTACCTTGAAATAAGAAATGAAAACTGGTAGTGTGCTCTATATCAAAACATTTTTTTAATCAAATCATATCATTGCCTCCCGCAGACTTTTACCATCCTTCGCTGCGCGAGGAAAGACCTCACGCAGCGAGCAAAGGAGTAGCATCATATACAGACAAGAAAGAGTGGTAACCAGCCCTTGAAAACGAGGCAGTAAAACTCCAATATGGCGGACAGGAGCAACTTTATGGCTTAATGGTTGAATAATGGCATAATTCCGAGGTTTCCGAGACCTCTGCGTCTTTTTTTTATTTTCAACGTTTTCTTTATTGAAAATGAAAAGATCGATTGAAGAGTTTTCGACGACAGTAGTAGAAGAAAGACAAGAGCAATCAGAATATGGCCTGCAGTCTTCCCTGCAACCAACGTTGAAACTCAGCGTCAAGAAAGCCAAACAAGGCTTGAGCGCTGTCAAACGTCTTGCTTATGAACTGACCGATTATGCAACACAGCAAGACGTATTAAAAGTTCTTGTGGAACTAGAGCGAGAGCTTCCTCTGCAATTACACGAAGAAGTCGAGTTTGCCTTGCGTACCCTATGGGAACGTTTGTACGAGGAGAAAGACACAATTGTTCGCGCCAAGATCATCTCTCTGTTGGGAACCCTTGCCAGGTTTCCGGGTGTTAATACAGTAACGGTTGTTGAGGATTTTATTAAACTTCTTCCAAGTGAAAGTAAGTTGGTCAACAATAGCGATAGTTAGTGTGTCGTTATCCATTGTTGTCAATGGGCCAACAGCTCAGTTCAGGCTTTGAACAACCGGGCCTAGGTATCTATTGGTTGCCGAAGCAAAGTAGTCTTTTCAAATCAGGGTTTGCACATTTGCATTACAAAAGTAATGCTTGCAAACCCCAATATTTGCTTTTAAGATAAAAAAGTAGAGTCTCCCAGCCCCCCATCCTCCCAATCTTCAGAATGTTCAAGTAAACACATACATAGAGTTTGGATTATGCTGGACTGCTTTAAACAATTTCTTGTTAAAATTTGTATCATGATTAGTCTACATATTGTACATGTATCGATATTGTCTGAACTACATGTAAGATGCAGCTTGACAAAGACTGAATCAGAGAGCAAATGAACTCCCACTTCAAATAACATATAAAAAGCTTTTTTCATTTCGCAGAGTCTCACAAGGTTCGAGCTCAAATTCTCCACAGTCTGCTTTTCTTGGGAAGGCTGTATGCAAATGAGGTGAGATGAGATAAATCAGAAAACATACATGTATCAGGAGTGTAGAAATCCTGTAGCCTGTCTGCCAGAACTAGTGAATGTGAAGGTCAGGCTAGTAGTATTAAATGGAATTTTGACTCTGGACTGGCTCGCATGTTTGAAGTCATTTACAGTTATTGACTGGGTCTAGTAGTTGAGTCTTTCAGGCTAGTAAATCTGTGACCTTACAAGCCCAGGGCAAGCTCGTTGTCAATTTCAAGGCCTTGCCAATGGAAGTTGGCAAATTTGTTCATTATCATAACAAATGTTACCAGCTAAATTTCGTATTCTAAAAGCCTAGTACATTCTCGAATTCAACTTGCCAACTTTCATCAACAAGGCCTTGAAAATTTCTGTAAAAACTGTACTTACTTTTGTTGCTAAACAAATCAAGGAACACAACTTATGATGTCATCAAACAAAATATTCAAACATAAATATCTTAAAAAACTAAAAGTGATGCTGAAAAAGTTTTAATGGGCCATCCTTTCAGTTAAAATAGAAGGGTATTTTAAACTAACAAAAAAATATCGATACTAATTTTTAATTTCAAAAGCACTTTAATTAAAGGGCCAATAAAAAAAATTTGTAAGTCTGCAAAACTGCAAGGCATAATGATAGCTTTAAGCCATTTACATGTATAAGGCTGATTACTTTTTCCGACACTGTTCAGGAGCTTGCAGGTAAATCAATAGTAATCACTGTAATGAGAAGAAACTTTTGTTTTTAATTTTTTACCATTTATAGAAGATGAGGACTTTGAGGGGTCTCAAGGATTCCCCAATACTCATAATGTATTAACAGAAACCCCAAACTGTTTTTGTTTTTAGTCAAGACTTGTTCAAAACCTTATAAGCACCACAAGTCAGGTAAGTATTTGGTTTTTATAAGCAGGCCATATAGTATTGAAATTGTATTATTAGTACAGTTTTGAAATATGTCAGAGATAAAGGGTAACCTTACTGTGTAAACACGTGCCTTGACCCCATGAATAGAGGTTAGGAGGTCCACAGTACAATAGTATCATTTTTAAAAAGGTTTTAGCATCTGGTTCAACATCCGGGAGGAGAAGGGTTGACTTTGTTTTTTATTAATTGAAGTAATTCCTAACAAGTTATTAAACAATCAATTTAGAACAGACTTACGACTGCTGCTTTTCTCTCTACAAGTGTATCAATGGTCTCACAGACCATTGTGTATTTTATGTTAGATGTTGTGAGATTCATAGTTATATGTAAATAACATCCAAAATATGAACACCTGCCAAATGTTAAACATAACAGGGGAAAACATTGCACACACTATCAAACTATCAAAGACTGGAATTATTTAGCCATTGAAATAAGGAATTCATGCCCCCACATTAGCAACTTTTAAGAGGAACAGGTTTTGTAAACTTTGAAATTTTCTATTTTATTAATTTCATTTTATAAAGTTCTAAACACCTACTGTTGTTTTAATTTAGCTTCTATTTTTTATTAATCATCATTTTATTTTTTACTGTACAGTATGTACATTAGTTGGCCTTTGTGAAAAGCAACTCAGTGACTGCATTTCCTCATTAAAGACTAAATATTGTTATGTTTTGCCATTGATAGTACCTGAAGGATCCATACCACAGAGTGCGGTGCCAGTGCCTTAACATGATTGGTCATTTGAGTTCCACTGATACCACCGTGAAGTTTGGATCAGTGACTATGGGAGTGCAGAGCTTACTAGCCAGTTTGTCACATGACAGTGACCCAAGGGTCAGGACCAGTGCGTTACAGGCCTTGGTGAGTAAACTGGTCAAAAAAGGTTAACTGGTACTACACCCCCCTCCCCTTTCATATTTTTTAACTGCATGTAGAAAGTAAAGGAGTATAGAGATGGATATAATGTTCTTTTAGTATCTGTGTATCTCATCAAAAAATCAATCAACTAATCAATCCAGGACTATTCTATTAGGAAGACACCTGTTTGACAGTAAGATAACTGGCAAATTCGTGGCACTGAATGAAAGTTAAAAACTATTTATTTGGGTAGACAATAGACTGTACATGTAACAAAAGATTATGTACATTTATGAATTCCAATCCAAAACCCTTTTTAAATGGAATTCCCTATAACACAAGACACCTGTAACAGGTTTAGAACTAATCCATCATCCTAGAATTTAAAAATTGTGGATAAAAACACAAAAGTCTGTTTGTGCTTGCCCCTTCTATTTCTTCTGTATATTAATGACTTTGGTAATTGATCCAAGGTATTTGATTTTCATCTCTTTGCTGATGACTCGAATTCTTTTATGGCTGATAAATCATTAGATTCACTCCAAACTTGTGTAAACAATGAATTAAGGAAAGTACATTCTTGACTTTGTGCAAACAAGCTATCTCTGAATGTTTAAAAAACTAACTTTGTCATTTTTCATCCCTAACAAAAGAAAGTTATAAATATCATTCGCTTTAAAATAAATAACAAACGAATTAAACATGAAGATGCACTATAAAAGGAGTGGTACCTAGGGTACATCTCGTTCAGTTGTCAATCAACTGCCGACAAAGGCGGCTGGCCTGACTTGAGCGGGAAAATTTTAGGCAAACTCACAGAGCCTGATGAGCGAAACACAAGTAATAGTACAGTGTTTAGTTTTGTTCGTTTACTTACCGGTATTAGCAAGTTGTGGTGTAGTAGTTGTTTCGGGTTTTAGTATAAGCTTGAATCATTGGAGTCTTTTGTGTTTTAGTGTAATTCGGTCAACTACTTTTCATATTGAGAGTAAAACAATGGACCGGGATTCGTTTATATACCGGACATCATTCGTGCAATGTGCGTAGGCCTGTATGTGATAAAAGGAAATTTAACATAGGGAAAAAACAACCGAGGGATTTTTACAGCATGATGTCAGTGGGAACCTTGCACATCGGTAGTAGTACCCCTTCAACAGCAACTTTGGAATGTTAGGAATGTGTGACGGTTACACTTTAATGTATGAGTACAAGCGAAATATTTCCTTTTTCAGCTTACCCTCCACGAGAGAGGATGGAAACTGGACATGTCCGTCTATGAACAGGCCTCCGCTGCCATGGAGGATGACTACGAGGATGTGCGACTGGTTGCCGTCAAACTGGTGTGGGTGTTTAGTCATACGCACGCTGAAAGGTGAACTTTTTCTCTTGACAAACATACTTAACAGATACCCACTGAAATCGAGGTGGGCGTTTCTTAGCAGAATATTCACCGACAGGCTACCAATACTTCTCACCAAAATTTGTATATCAAACTCTGTGACAACACAACACGTTCACATTTGCAAGACTTCCTCCTCTGCCGTTACTGCAAAATGGGAAATTACGCTGGCCGTTGTTCCACTCCACAAGTTATCTACCTTTTTGGAGGTGGACATTGTCCATTGGCCAGAGACAGCGAACCAATCAGGTTGCTTGAAACACCAACGTTACTGTGTATAAGCTAATTCGTTTCTTTTGTCGAATAAAAAACAACTTTATTTCGAAAGGAAAGAGTCATTTTCACCGGGACTTAAGGCATATTGGCAATATCTGATACAGTAAGTACTCATTCCAAAAATTGGGAAGTCTTTTTTAAACATCCTTAGTAGTAGGTTTACCACTCATACCAAAAAGTAGCACTTGCTATGTTGGACTTTTGACAAAGCTGAAGGATGAACTTTCAATGGTGGGGTGACGCGTGTAGGCGGTACAAGTTCGTGTAAAAGATCCTCGGTGAACTAAGTCTTACGAGTGCTGTTGGTGAGATCTTAATATGCTGCAATTAAGAATGTCACAAATTACTTTGCCCCAAGGTTTCCTAATTCAGGCTTTTCTTCTGTATCTGTGTTATTTTTATTGATATAATTAAACACCACTGTAACACCATATCTATTTGAGTCTCATTTTGTGGTCTTTTTCTGTTAGGGTGTAAGATTCTTGTTTTAAGCCTAGAGGGTTGTAATCTCCTGTACCCTCCACATTTTTCTTGAATGTTATGGTAATCTGTAACATGCAAATATGTTGGAATAAAAACCTGTTGTTGAATCTGTTGTCGAATTACAGTTTAGTTTAGTTTATTTGATTCGTCACATAATTTAAAAAGGGAAAGAAAAGTGCGTAACTATCAAATAAATTGGGTGTGAAATGGAAAAGAACAGAAATTTCGTGCTGGTTGATAATGTAGCCCCTATATCTAAGAATGTAAGGAGGGTTCGTACGGGCCTTGGAAATCCTGGAAAATTTTTAAAGCCCTGGAAATCCCTGGAAACCTTGGAAAAGCCCTGGAAAACCTCACAGAATTTTATTGGAAAAATAAATTCAAGAAATGGTGCGTTTTGTTGATTTCAGTACAAGTAACAATCGATGTTGTAGTTTTTCTTATCATTTCAAAACGCATTTTATGTTAAGAGCCACTGTATAGTATCGAAGTAATGTACACTTTGGAGCGAATTGTTGTTTTATAATGATTACATGACCTTTTGAACGTTGTTTTAAACAAATTGTTGTGAACGTTGTTTTCATTCCGGCTTCAATGGCCCTGGAAAAACCCTGGAAAAAACATAAAAAAGGCCCTGGAAAACCCTGGATTTTGGAATTTCTGAAGATGTACGAACCCTGTGTAAGGAAGGTCTTGAAGTAAAATTGGAAATCGTGTAAAAATGTGAGAAAAAGAGCACGAAATGTGTAATGTATAAAAAAAAGAAGAAACAACTTGAGTAAAATCATGGAGATATAAAGGAGTTCGTTTTGTCCGCACAGAACTGTGGCGTTAAGAACGTCAGATGAAGTAAGGCTGGTTGATGATGCCTTCATCAAGATCTGTCAAATGGTGAACGACCTGTCGATGAAGGTGCGTGCGGAGGCCGCAGGTTTGCTAGGATCCTTGCATCACGTCAGTCCAAGGTTCCTGCAGCAGACTCTGGATAAGAAAGTCATGTCTCATCTGAAGGTTAGTTGTGCCAAGGCCAGTTTTCAAGATAAGTACCTAACAGGGTTGCCACTGTCCTTGAAAATCCAGGAAAGTCATATAATTGACCAATTTGCTCATCCAAATTTTTGCTAGGTCCAATCCTTCATAGGGGCTAAATTCGATGTTTTTTTCTGAATTGATGGATCAAAATTTTAACCGAGTAATGACTTTTAGCCCCACAAGGTAATAGATCTAGCAAAAATTTGCATTAGCAAGTTGGTCTTGTGACAAAAGAAAACTCCAGGCCCTGAAACATCCTTGAATTTTAGTCGCAGCCCTTGAAATCCTGAACTGGCCAAAATGTTGTACCTTAACTGCAAATTTTGACTCGTTAATTCAACGGAAACAATTCACTTAGCTCCCACGAAGGAATGGATCTAACAAAAATTTGAATTAGCGAAAAGGTCTATTCTATGTCCTTCTTTGTCTGCGGTTAGGTGGCAGGACGGCTTATTTTAAGTTAAAGTCCTCTTCGGGAGATGAAGGAGGTTTATTAAGCAACGTAGTATAAAACAATAGCTTTTGTTTTGTAAGTTTGATAGCTACGCAGTAAAATACTTGCGTTGGAACTGAAGAGTAACAGGTTAAAGATAGCAGTTGCCTTTCTCCTAATGGCTGTGCTGTATTATACCACCAGAGGAGGAAAACGGACCACGAGAAACAGCGGGAGCGTCACGCTGCAGGTGGGGCACAGTCCGACGGCTTCAGCACTGGCCGCACCTGGGGCAATGGGCCTCCTGAAGCGGAGATGGACCCGGAAGAGGTGAGCTTGATGAGCAGCGGAGCCTGCGGTGCGTTCGTGCACGGGCTGGAGGACGAGTTCTTGGAAGTACGGACTGCTGCTGTCGATTCGCTTTGTGAACTGGCCAATCAGAGTCCGTCTTTTGCGTTTATGTCGCTTGATTTTCTGGTGGATATGTTCAACGATGAGATCGAAGCTGTGAGGTTAAACGCCATTAACAGGTAAGGGACTGCGGACAGAAGTGATGGTTGTTGGACTGTTTAAGGCCCGGTTGTATGAAGAGTATATAACTTTATCCAGTGGATAATTCCATAATCAGCGGATAAAATGATGTGTTCTTAATGTTGATTGAACAATGAGCAAATTTTATCCACTGGATTGGGATTTATCCGCTGGACAATGTTGTCCACTCTTCGTACAACTTGGCCCAGAGAAACATGTGAAACCCTTTAGATCTTTTTTGATTTACAAGTTGCCTCTGATTACAGTGATAGCAGATTCATTTCTGCAGGGTTAGCTTCATTTGGTGTTGAATCTTGCATAAATACCGGTGAGTTCTGAATCTACAGTATTGCACATGTTGGTGAATAGCTCATATCCATTATGGAATTTATGAACGTCTGACATTAAGACGAGGCTAACACTGCCAAAAGGAGTCTACAGTCATTGTATACAGCGGTAACTAGAAATTCGAAAAGATCTATAAAATTCAAATTTTGTTTTGTTTGCCCTATTTGTGAAAGGGTTTTCGGTTAGGGATTGAAAACGTACAAACAGTCTCTTCTACTATGTATGTTATCTACTTTACAAAAGAAAAATAACTTTAGCTTGAAGGCCAAGTATTTACCAGTTATTTTACTGTCATGTACCAGTTTTTGATTGATTGATTGTATGTTGTAGTCTACGGAAGATCAGCCATCACATCGAGCTGCGTGAAGACCAGCTGGAGACCGTCCTGGGTGTGCTGGAGGATTTTTCCTGGGAGATCCGCGAGGGTGTCCGCGAGCTGCTGTGTCACAGCCACCTCTCAACCCGGGCCTGCCTCCACGCGGCCATCAACGCGCTCCTTGGTAACCTGGCCAAGTACCCGGAGGATCGAGCGTCCATTTGGAGGTGTGAGTTTGTTCAGACCGGTTTCCATTTGACTTTTAAACGAAACAGGCGACCCGCGAACTAAGTGTCTGGAATTTTGATTGATTCCTCGAACACTCAGCGAACTCGTTGGGTCGTCTTTCATTCCGAGAACAAAATATCCCACTAAATAAAAAGGCAATATAAGTAACCCAAACCTTAACGCAGAAACCGACCATTCGTAAACAAACATACAATAGCATGTTGTTACAAAGTGCCAGTTATCAGTGGTGGGTCCAGGGGGCCCTGGGGGGCCTGTGCCCATCAACCCCCCCCCCCTCCCTTTAGGATTACTTGAATTCTTTTTTACAAAAACCAAGGTATTCAGCAACAAATTAGAATTAAGCGAGTACGAAAGTCGTCTCGAAATGCCGTAAAGGGCCATTTTAGATACTTAAGTTCAAAAATATTTGGGGGCATGCCCCAAGATCCCTCTAGAAAGCTTGCACCTTCGGCGCTTGTTGCCGCCGCCCCCCCCCCCCCCTCTCTCTTTGAAAACCCTGGATCTGCCCCTGGTTATTGCTTCTGTTAATGTTTAAAGACCAACCAAGTAAGAAAGCACTGATCGTTGATTTCCTTTAAGGGTTCATTAACATCTTTTTCATCTCATTTTTTTGACAAGAGAAATCGATTTATTCTCTCGTCCAAAAACAAGAAAGAAAAGACTTTAACGAACCATTGTTTATTCTGGTGTATGTTATCATTTCCCTCTGTTCCAGATGTGCTAAGTTCCTTGGCGAAAGACACCAACACCTGGCCGCGTCGCTCGTCCCAGAGCTCCTGTCCACCCATCCGTTCTTTGCTACCTCGGAGCCGTCGGTAGACGATCCTGCCTATGTTGCCATAGTGATTCTTGTGTTCAACGCCACCGTCAACTCGCCCACGATGATAGCGATGTTCCCCGACCACACCCGGCGACACCACGGGTACCTGCGGGACAGTCAACCGGCCCTCGTCCCACATCTGGACGGCTTGGAGCAGCCCCGACAGCTGGCGAGCTACGCGTATGCGGACACAGGTGCCTGTCGTTAGTTGTACAGCTGGTCGAACTTAGGTGCTTTCAAGGATAGAATAATACCTTAAAATAATGATCAGAAAGCCAAGAAGAAATGATTGTTTGCATTAAACAATGATACACATTCATTTACCTTCAACGAGTTGCAACGAAATTTGGCCATTGCATTTTCTTCATGCGTTGTTTCTTAGGCCAATTAAAAGAACAAGTTCTCATCAATACCCTCATTGCAAAATATGCTCTTTCATATTTTTTAAGATGTGAAAAATGTTGTTTTCTTACACTCTTTCATGTGATCAGCTGCTGATCATCTTTTTCTACAATATAATCATACACCTAATTAAAAAAAGGTTGTCTTCTGAACTGTTGCATTGTGCATTGCACATTGTTGTATGCCAAGACCGCAAAGCATTGCGGTCAACATTGCTTCTATGGCTATTACACGAATGTCGCCGTCTCATAGTAGGCACCTACAATACTAATTCAAAAACGAATTCGTAACATCCATGGTGCGTTGTGTTCTTAGCATGCAACAATGCGCAATGCACAATGCGCGTTTACTTTAAATAGATAGGCTGACAATTGTCATTGGCTGCTTAGCCGGAGAGTCTTGCTAATGGAAATTGCCTACCTTGTTTGCTTTAAGAGAATGTGATAAGAAACCTGCAAATCCGTACAATTTAATGAAATCGTGTTATTATGTCACGAGATAGGCATTTGTTGCACTGCTTTAGGGGTAGTTTTGGAGATTGGTGCCAGCTATATGCAACATTCATATTAAACTCGGCCAAGCATTAGCTTTTAAATTTGACTATTTCGGATCCAATAAAGTCCTAAAATGGCCTTAAGTTCGGCCAGTTGCTAGTGTCTGCTTATATATCTGTTTTCCAGACTCGAAAAGTATCCAGTTGTTTTTGGAGAAAACGCACGAGCGCATTGGGCGTATCAGCACGATGGACGCAATGGCCGCTCAGCAAGCCCTAAGAGTCACCATTCAAGATCTCCAGCACATGAGGAATATCAACCGACAACTGGCAGCCACGTCGGAGTGCACGTCACTCTACCTGCAGTGTCAACTGAGTGTACTGCGGGCTCAAGGCGATAAACTGTGGGAGCTCCCAGCTGCACTGTGTTCCAGCCAGGGGTCCTGCCTCAAGGCCTTAGTTGAAGGACTGTTAACAAACTCTTATCGTATTGAGCATGCGTTCATTGGTCTCAGTCGACAGCACATTTTACAGTTGAAACAACTGAGGCTAATTGCGCATGCGTTACAGCTTCTGATGGCCCAGCGATGTGACAGTCAAACTACGAGGTAACTTCACTTTAGTTTTATTTACTGCATTTCTTCGCCCGTTCCTCGTCAGGAACGACATTAATGGATGCATTGCACACGCTTCCACATTAGGGGCGGACCATTGGATTAGTAATAGGTTGAAAACACACACAAAACCTTGATAGGTCAAGTGACTAAAAACAGTTCATGCGAAGAAGAAGTGAGGAAAAAATATTTTAGCAGTGTTAAAAAAACTTGAAAAAGGATTGAGTGAAAAAAAATCCTTCAAACTTTCACCATCACTTTTCTAGTGGTCTGCAATGATATACTACACAACTAATGCAATTTCCTTGTGAGACTAGTAATTCCAATCGTTCATGCTTCGGTTGACGATTGGATAGCTGAGGTAATTTCCCCTAAAAAATTTTCAGGTTAATTATTAGAATCAGTTATGCGTTAGATGAGAAATCTCAGCAACTAGATCTGTCACCAAGAGCAGAACTTGTTATCGCTCTAAAATGATAAGTGCTACTCACCCATTCGCATTCCCGAGACAACAATTTCCTGCAAAACTTAACTAGTCCCCCTTTCTTTGTTTTATGATTACAGCTGCTGTATAGAAAATAGCGGTCTTTAGATCTGACTACGAGTACGACTTTAACTACGGGTACGACTTCTTAGTAACCTTTATATTTGACTGCGAGTACGAGTTGGAATACGGGTATGACCTCTTAGAGACCTTTAGGTTTGACTACGAGTACGAGTTTGACTACGGGTACGACTTCTTAGAGTTCTTAAGATTGGACTACGAGTATGAGTTTGACTACGAATACGACATCTCTCAAAGAGACCATTAGATTTGACCACGAGTACGAGTTTAACTACGATTACGACTTCTTCCAAGAGACCTTTAGATTTGACTACAAGTACGAGTTTGACTACTAGTACGGCGTCTTAGAGATTTTTAGATTTGATAACAAGTACGAGTTTGACTACGAGTACGACTTCTTAGAGACCTTTCGATTTGACCATAAGTACGAGTTTGACATCTCAGCATTTAAATCCGTGGCGTTGATTATAAGATCTTCAGCAATTCATAGTCAAATTTAAAGGTTGGTAATAGTTAAGGTTGTCTTTCAATTATAATTTTTGCCGGGGATGTAGCAAATTTTAACTAGATTAGTAATAGTCGATACCAGACACGATGGGCTAATACGCTATTCACAAATATTTTGTTTCACAAAGTGATCGCTCATAACATGTTCACTTTTGTTTTGCATCTTGAAAACTTGGCTGTGACACAACATAGTTAAATTGTTAAATTCTAAAAAAATTGTATATTTCAAAATATTTTCTGCTCACAGATCACTTGGTGCCACACTGGAGATGTGGGAACCATTTCTTGTCCGAGTGCGAGCGTTCACCAGCTTCGTCAGCGACCATGACGTCACAATAGACTCATTTAGCGAGGCCATGATGTCCTTCAGGAGCTTCTTCGAGTCTAACGTGACCAAGACTCTTAGCGTGGCAGAGTACTTGCAGCGGGTCGTCTTGAGTCATACAGTAACACCGCTGGACATAGGGAATCATCTGCGCCAGGCGACCGCTGTCCTCAATGAACCACGTGGCGGCTCAGACAATCCTCTGTGCTTTACAGCTGGCCTGACATTGGGCGTTCATGTTGACGCGGAGTTTGAGGATGTTTGCGACCCGTCCTGTGTGCGTGTGCAGGTAAGGCTCGTTTGAAACATGGTAGAGAAAGGCTGCTCTCTCGTAGTTTGCAAGTAACATTTTTTATGCACCAAGTCACACAGACCGCTATCATATGACTATTACCATAGACATATTTTTATCTTTCTCCATGTTATCCGATTTCCTTTCTAGGGTTATCGCTCAGAAAAGAACCATTTGGGATATTCATACAGCACTTTAACTTACTACATTTAAACCACTATATCTGTTTGTTATTGCCAAGCTGCCAAAACTTCAGTTACTGGTTACCCCTTCACTTACGTGTTTGTCACTAGTTACCTACTTAACTACCCACGACCAGCTCCAAAATGACCTTCAAGTAGCCCAGTTGGTAGAGCAACGGTGGTATGTTGCGGACATCGTGGGTACGAATGTCACTGAGGTCATAGATTTTTTCTCTTTCTGTGTGGCCCCATTTCCCTTCGAGGGCTTTCGCTCAGTAGGTATCATTTGGGATACTAAAACAGCACTTTAACTGACACATTTAAACTGTTATATACCGATAAACAATAGTTTGAAGTAGAGCTCAAGTACCAAACTCTCACAGGTTGTATTAATTGAACTTAACCTAGATTAAAAATTATTTGTGTGGGCTTTTCGGGCCGGAGTATTGTGAAACTGAAAGCCATCTGAGCATTGGCTCTCGTGTTATCAACCACAGTTGGATAGATTGCCTCGTTCCAGTACAGGCCCTGCATTGCTATATATTTTTGTCTTTTTCTTGCTACTTGTCTCTCAACGGCTCTGTAAGAAATTTGAGCTAAGCATTGTAGCAAATGACATACATATTGTTGCTGCAATTGCTGCAGAATTATTTTACTCTTTCCAGTCACTGTAGCAACTTCTCTCCCGATGTTACATATCACTTTAGCTTAACTCAAGACTTGCTTCTCTTCCAGGTTGTGTATCCAGATCTCAAACGGCAGTTGATTATCCCAAAACAATCCGATTTCCACACGATGACGTCACATAAACACCGATTGTTGACTACCGTGGTCTTGTCTCATTCGACTTGGTCAGGTAAGACACGCTCAACTTCTAACGAGGAGAGGGGTGGGTAGGGCAACGTTTTGACAAAAAGGATCACGTACTAACATTGATCAATCATATGTATCACCTGAGCGAGATTCGCCATGCAGTACAAGGAGGAATCAAGGAGCGATTAGGCACCGATGTGCACAGCGTTGTGGCAGCAGTAGAAGTGATAGTGCTGAGGTAACGATGTGATAGCGATGGCAACTGACAGTGCTGTAACAGCGCTGTCAGTTGCCGCTACTTTCTTAGTGATGCGCACATCGTTGTTACACTGCTGTGAACGCCGCTGTCCACCGCTGTCAGTTTTCACCGCTGTCACAGTGTGTCAGTGCCACTGCTGGCACACCGCTGTCAGTTGTCAATGATGCCATACTAGTGTGCACAGTAATGTTGCGGCGTTGTAACAGTTGTCGTTGTTGCACCGTTGTCAGTTTACATCGCTGGCATACTCTTGTTGCTGCTATCGCTGTCACAATGCTATATAGGCCACTTTTGTCACAGCACAGTTAAGTAAACCGCTGTCAAAATACTGTCACTACTACCGATGTCGCACTAGTGGCATTTTGCCACCGCTGTGACATTGGTGTGAACAGCAGCGTGACAGTAATGTAAACCTCAACCGCTGCGAAATTCCTCCTGTGTAGTGGGGTGTTTAAAATGATCGATGTAGTTAGATGCACATCAGGTGCATTTTCACGGGAGAACATGAAACCTCGTAATCTCAGAATAACTTACCAAATAGATTTTGATTATGGTGTTTAAAGACTACAATTGGTAGCATATTTATATGATACAAGAGTTAAATAATTCGCAATTCGCGGAAAGTAAACCTTGAAAAACTGAACTGCATAAAAAGTGAGTGACTGTTTTAGCAGGATTTCAAATGTAAAGAACTTGTAGCTAAACGAGTACACTGCTTCTTTTGTCTCAGTATCTAAGATAGTGCAGTGGTATCCAAAGTATCAAATAATCAAAACAATATCACAAAGAGCACATTGGTTGGTAGTACAGCTCTGACAAAAAACGCGCTCTGAGTGTAATGTTCATAACGGTGGAATGAGCTATAACTGGCTAGACACAGAATGCAACGTTTTTTTACAATACCAAACAAACTCTTAGTACGTATTTTTGTCCTCTTGAAGTGATTATGTTTTTCTTCCATCCCAGAGCCCTGCTATGTTGAGTTGACACTCGTTTTAAAGTACACTCCCGATGTGGACGAGGAAAACGTCACGACACTCGATCCGTCGACCACCAGTGGATCACGTGACTCTCAGAACCCCATCAAACAGGTTAAGAACTCGACAGACAGTTTGAAGGATGGCGTGATTGGACTCTGTGCATCGGTGCAACTGTGTATTCTACCCAAACAGTCCCGTTAATGTGATTCTTATCCGCTTTCCTCAGTTATCGTCACTTCACGCCAATTGAAGTGCATCTCTGTGCTGCATTATAGACTTTCCATGTACATAAAGATCAACTTTCGAACGGCAGTGTTTGTCTTGTTATCTGTTAGTGGTTGTAAAAGTGTTCGTGAAACTACCCGCACTCATTTTAAAATATCGAGAATAGTGGTTGGGCTGTAGCCTGCTCAAGTTAGAACGCGGATACGCAATGTTGATAACAGTGGCGAAACGTCAGATAGTTACTTAGGCCCGTCTAAAACCCGTGGCTGGAGATTGAAACCTCCCCGGCAGATGAACATTTGTGAAGTCAACGTACACCTCTGATGCAATGACACTCCCAAAGGAAAAAAAATAAAGGTTCATTTTCAAACTCAGGACTTTAGCTCCTCACGAAATCAGTGAACGGTTTTCATTCGCATAGTTTGACATTTAATTTATATATATTCCAACCAATGATACTTTTTCGATCTGCATAACTAAATGACCAATTGTATAAAGTTCGCTCTCCTCACAGTCCCACAGCTTCTCGGAGGAAGGACTAACGCTTGAAACGTCAGCTATAAATCAAACATCGCGGGCGAAAAACATACCATATTAACCTTTGCTGATCATAACCAGTTTGTGGCTTATTCGCCAACGCAGAAAAAGGAAACATTTTTTTCAAACCCGGTCTCCTAGTATTACTGTTTTAGGTCCCCCCCCCCCTCCCAAACACACACACACATACTTGAACATGTAACTTTGCGATGCTATCTGATACATGCCAGTGGACGTCTTTCCACATATGTTCATATACAATTGATACTTTGTTTTACAAAAATGGAGTTACAAAAAAACAAACGCTAGGAATAATAATATGCTAAAATGATAAATACCTTTAGGTATCAATGATTTCACCTTTTACGTAATATTCACGTAAATAATTCTTTTTAATAAAACATTAAGAATAAACCTTTGTATCAACGGAATCAGCTGCAGGTACACCAAACGTTCGTTTTCTGGTTGAAAAAACGTATTTTAAAGATAGAAAAGTAACTTAAACACATTTCATTTCAGTTTCGTTCCGATCTGCCACCGCAACATGCCGGCATTACCCAACTTCGTAGTCTTTCTAGGGCTATCTTAAGCTCTTGATTACGTCACAAGTTGACGTTGTACATTACGTCAGATGAGCCAGGCATAAAGCACTCGACTTGGAAACAATTAAGTCAAAGCAAAAGGCGATGAACGCACAACATGTTCCGTGACTGACAAAAACGCCTGCGGATGACTGTTCATTCTATACCAATGTCGGTCCTCTGTAGATGGTAGTATGTAGCTAACCCGAAAACTGACAGTTAATTTAGCTGCCCTGCTCGCACTTTTTATTTTTTTCCATCAATCAAATACTTTATAATATGGAATTATTTTCTGTCACGTAACTTCATTGTAAACCGTCTTGAAGAGCAAATAAAGATTATTATTATAGCATTAAATATTAAGTGTGTTATCTCAAAAGTACCATCTTCAAGATATTGTTACATGCCAAGTTCGCCCAATGGTATCATCTCATGTCGTTTAATATTTTCAAAGATGAAACCACATCCTACATGTCTTTTGTTGTTTGCAAAGATGACACCGTACCTTGGCATATCGTTTGTTATCTGCAAAGATAGTACCATATCTTACCATATCTTCATGCCGTGTGTTATCTTCAAAGATGGTATCATATCTTTACCGTAACAAAGTAACTGTTCCAATTAAACCTGAGAAGATATGTTTGGGGTGGTTAGAAGTGAAACGGGGGTACATATCTTGACATCTCGATTGTTATCTTCTAATATGGTACCATATCTCGAAATGTCGTTTGTTATCTCCAAAGAAGGTACCATATCTTGACATGTCGTTTTAGAGCATCGACGATAAGATAAGCAAAAGACTTCTCTGCTCTTCGGATGACGGATACAACATGTCGTTTATCTCCAAAGATGGTAACTTATTTCGACATGCCATTTGTTATCTCCAAAGATGGTACCATATCTTGACATGTCGTTTTAGAGGGTCGACGATAAGATAAGCAAAAGACTGCTCGTGCTCTTCGGATGACGGATAAAGCATGACATCATCTACCTGAAAAACAAGTGTCTTCTTACTACTTTGTTGACTTGGTATGATCTCGGTACTACAAACGAGGGAATGATTGGGTTAAATTCAAAGCCAATGACAATGATTCAGTTCGTGTGGTTGTCCTTATGGCGCTGTTGACAAGGACCCTGCTTTGAAAATTTTACCATGTATTGACATATAACTTGGATATGTGAACAATCTTTGCTAATTCATTAAAGTTAATTACTTTGGTTAACTTTCATGATAATAGAAATAATCTCTTCAACTTAAAATGTAGAACATAACCTTTTTGAAGTCTGAAATCCGTTACCGTATCTACAGTAAAAAATATAAAGTGTTGCTTTGCTATATTCTGTTCTTTTTTTTCTAACCTCTCCCATTTTTTTCTTTTCTGATTTACTCTCTTACAAAAAGTTGATGACACTAGCATAGTTCTCCGTCATAAACACTTGAGTTTTGTTCAGGTTCCCGGTAATAATCTTGAGTCAAATTCGTATCATTGGTGCTAAGTTTTTAAGCTGGGCGTCGCATTACTTTAATTTGTTACGATCAAAAAGCAATATCTTGTCTTTTTTTGTATCGAAAACACAGTCTTTTTTCTCCACTTCGGAACAGATGGTACTAAGGAAAAGTTTACACACATGCAGAGTCACTCTCAAAAGACACTGAGAACGAGTATCTTCCCCTTACCATTGCTGAAACCTTGAACACCAATGATCCCACAATTAACTTCTTAGAGTTAGAATCTTTGTGAACACTGGAATTGGGAAACGAACGTCGTTCAGTAAGACATCACATGAACATCCAAGCACCCAGAAATGTTGATAAATGTATAAGTATTAGGTAAGGATTCTTTGCCTTCTGTCCTTTCATCAAATCTGGGCCCGGTTGTTCTAAGTCCGCGATTAGCATTAATCCTGGGTTATTTCTTGATAAGATACAAAAAACCGAGCGCTTGCTTCTCGTCTTTCCTTCTTATCTTGTAGTTTATGTTTTGTTTCTTGGTTTTGCCCCTGACGGTGCATCTTAGTGCATCAGTTGGACACGACTTGTAGGCTATTAATCGTTTCACCTTACACCTATCCCCCACAAAAAAACAAAACACAACAAAAACAAAAAAAAAACTTGATGCTCGTATACACCAGCGCGTCTTGCGGCAGTACCTTACAAGATCTTTATAGACAGCTTTTGTTGTATCCAAATAAGGCTGCACTTCATCTTCATACTGCAGACGAAAAGGTTGTGAACAGATTAACAAAGGAATTTGACGTCAGTAATTACCAGGGAAGAGCGTTGCTTTGTTAAGGTAGAAAACGAATTCAATAATAGAGCGATCAGCAAATTCTGGGTGTAGGTCAGTGTCTGATTCTAGTGCTGGAGGTAAGTGTTGCCGTATGTTCTTCAGCAATCTGATTGGTGATGTCAGGTTGATTTGATGGCAACTTCCAGGCATTGCCTGTTGCATTGTTTAGAGTCAAGACATAGTAAGACAGGATAACGAAAACAAAAAGGTATTTGGACTTTTTAAAATAAAAGATAAAAGGTCAACAGTTTTTAGAAGCCTCGCAAATCACAGGTGTATTCCCGTTTTTACTCCTTCCTATACCTATATAGAACAACACTGAAAAGGGGACAAAAGTTCAACCGTCAAGACCTCACTTGAACAAAACCATAGTTTAATTTTTTAAAACTGGCTTGGGTGCTCAACTCTGCCAAAAGTTGGTTTCTCAGTAAACTAAAAGGATAAAAGAAGGTCGATAGAAACTTGTAAGCGTGTTTAACAGATTTTTGCTGAATTTCTAACACTACAATCTGTTTTGCTCTTGAATTGCCATTGCCAACGACAAAAAATAACGAATGATACCAAAATCGCAGTTATTTCAGTGCTGCTGATCGTTATCAATAACTTCTAATGCAAGTAAAAACTTCAAAATAACTTACCTGGCAGCAGGCGCCACCAAGACAAAAATGTTTGAATATTCGAAAGAGAAACTCGTCACGTTCCGACTCACTGAAAACTCCGTAGTTGTCCGATTCTTCCAGAAGTAGCATCTGAAAACAGGCAAGTTAACACGGATAAAGCAAAAAAATGTCTCCCTTAATGGAACGACAAGTATGCTTTCCACAAAATGCCTCAATGAACTGTCCTTATTAAAGTGACAAATGAAACCTCCAGCAACATGTCACATAGTCCAACAGGTTCTCGGCAGTACCAACGAAGTTTCTTCACTAAAAAGCTTTAATCGCGTTATTTGCTTAAGCCAAATTAGGTAACCCAGTTAAAACATATTTCAACAAAAGCAAACTGGTTAATAAAATAATAATTATGTATATTGTAAAAGTATACTGACTACTCAAATCAAACAACAAATGAACAACACGAAGTTCAGTTAACATATTCAACAGGTTGCTGAAAAGCTCCTGAAAATTTATGTACTGTAAGCTAGAATACGCTAAAGGCTAAGCTAAAAATGCATCCTAATAAGAAAACAATCAGTTCCAACTCTTTGTAGCCGGTGTTCCGCAATGTCACTTAACTTCTTGAACAGTAATTCTTGCAACCAATTTTGTCTCCCGGCCGGAGGTGATTTGTTCCAGCGCATGTGGTCTCTTTCTTGAACTTATAACCAAACTGATTGATTTCCGTTTATAGACATATCCAAACCTAAATGCTCGGCTCATTAGTGGATATCATGACACGGGAGCTTTTTTCCCCTTCCTTCCAATGTACTTTGCACAAAAAGTGCTAATAAACTCCCACATCAAAAACGGAAGAGTATATCTGCTACCAACCTTTCTAAGCTCATCAGAGATCACAAAATCATCGAGGTATTCATCAAAGCATTTGACAATATTCCCTGACTCTCGAACTATGCCTGGAACAAGAAAAAAAAATATTGTACAGTTTACAACAGAGATGTACTATTTAAGAAATGGTCCATGCTTGGCGTGCGTCTATCGAGTTATGGATGCACGCGGGAGGTTGGGAGAGCACGAGAGAAGCGTTTGAGTGGCACGAGGCGAAGCCGAGTGCTTCTCTAGCTTCTCGAGTGCTCTTCCCAACTTCCCCTTAAGTATGGACCATTTCTTTTAGAACATTGCCACTTTAAATGAAAACTGATGAAATACAGCATTCTCCTAAACTATTGCAAGCGTTTTGATTGGTTGAATTCAATCACGCGACTTGATAGACGCACGGGCGTGCGTCTATCGAGATTTAGATGCACGCCCGCGCCATGCAAAAAGCGCGCGAAAATTGCCAGCTATGTTCTAAAACATTTTAAGCCTAGTTTCCATATGATCGCTCACATCGCCGAATCGCTGAAAATACTGCAAGCGATCGTCAGCGATTATATGGAAACACTTCTAAGCGATCGGGCGATCGTCAGCGATAATATGGAAACACTTTTCAAAGATTGGGCGATAAGGCGATCGTGAGCAATGCTACGCTTCAATGATTCCGGCGATCGTGAGGGATGTTACGCTTCAGTGATTCAGGTGACCGCGAGCAATCATGTGGAAATTAGCCTTTAAATGTAAGCAGAATAAATTGCTTTGAAAATATTGACTTTTAAAACAAGCTTAGACGGTTACTAAAAATAATAAAAGCCGCGCGATTTTTTGTAGAGTGCACATTTTTTTATGTCCAATTATAATCTTTCTTACTATGAAGCTACACCGAGGTTTTGTATAGAAGCTTGATTAAAAAGTCGCATAACCATTATTATTTTTTCAAGTTGATTGTCTTCACTTGTAGTCTGAAGTGTTTGGTGTTAATAATTCTGAAAAAAAGACAGCTAATTGGATGTTCGAACAAGTTATTCTGAGGAAAGATACATGCGTGTAATATAGCTGGTTAATGTTTTTACCAGATAGTTCTGTTTTTTAGCCCTTCACTGAATTGCTAAGAACTTTGTGAAAAACGTTTTTATAAAGCTCATGAAAGTTTTTGGAAATCTTCGAAAATTTCAAGTTAGTCTTCCAAAGTCTCCCAAAGCCTTCAGAAATTGTTTGTATAAAAGGTTTTGGAAAGCTTTTGAAAAACTTTGAAATATTGGGAAAAACTTTGAAAGTAAGCTTTTGAGATTTTAAGTTTAAGTAGAATGAAACTGTAATTATAGCTCTGAGTTTCCCCGACTGTTCTTAAATTGTGCTTACATTTTGAGTAATTAGAGTATATTTAAGATCGACTCTTTGGGTTTTTTTATAGGTCAGCACAGTTTTAAAAATGTGTTGTTTCAAAAAACAGCAGTACAAGAGTATGTTTCTCATTCTTTTCTATCTTTGGCTAATATAATAAAATTGCTTACCCTCTGTGCGCAATCTGTCAAAGAACTCCATTGTGATGATGCTGCTGGCCACAATGTCTGCAGTCACTGTTGTTGCCAGCACGCCTGCAAGCATTGGGATTCATCAAATTGTACGAGACAAGAACAAAGTGCAGTATGTACAGAATGAACAAATTAAAAAACTGGCTAGAACAACAGCAGGATAGACTTAACAGACAGTTCACCCAACTTGAAAAACAATAGCTGTCGCAGTGTAATGTGACCATTTTAAATACAGCTCTACAGTGGCATGTTATGCATGCATGTATATTAGATAAATTTTTTATAATGACCACCACTGCACACCAGCTATTCAGTACTGTAAGACAGTAAAAATTAAACCCAACCCTAAAAGCAATAGATGGTGTACCAGTAGTGTAATACATTATGAGCACTAACAAAACAGTAAGTTTACAATGGTGTACTATAGTCCTGACTGGTGTACTAAATAGCTATAGTAAAATTGCACTGGTGTTTGTTGAAATTGGCAGGCGATGATTGGTCAAGAGCTTTGTTCTCTCCTGCTATAATCACTGCTAGCATATATAAGCAAGGTGATTAAAGAAATGACCCATGCGTAAAGCATGTTTAGGTGCTAGGGTTTTTTTAATGAAAAATTAAAATTAAGTCAGGCCCAACCCGACCCTAAAAATTTACAGTTTTAATAATCTTAGAATCCCGTACTTTAAGATCAATAAGC
>JAOBRG010336683.1:0-15029 GCA_027574985.1 Umimayanthus nakama | reverse complement strand
AATTAAAGGTGTTACTAACTTTAGAAAGTCATTGTTGTGAAATTATCCCTATTCAACTAACTTTCAACTAATCACACGTCTTTTTAGACAGTTGTAATTACCTTTTGTTATGAGTCTTCACCTGTCAACACCTTTTTGATGAAAACATAAAAGAAACATATATATCCTATATGTATTTGAAAAGCAGAATTTTTGTAATTAAGTGTATATATATATATATATATGCGTGTATGTTTCGGAACGATTTTGCTTTCGACTATTTTGTATTATGTTGTATTATATTGTATTGTGTATCAAGATTCGGTTCATTTCATTTTGATAGCTGTAGCAATTTCTGTAAAGAACATGCCAAATAAAGCCTGTATTTTACCTTAACCTATAAACTACTGCTACTACTACTACTACTACTTACACTTCTATTTGTTATTATTACTTCTACTACTATCCCTTTCCAATGAAATTATTAGTCATATAATACGCAAAATAAGAACTAAGTACATAGATTTTTGGAAAACAAAAGTTGAAACCTCAAAAAGGCTTAACTTTTTTTAACAATTTAAACAAAACTTTTCACCAGAACCATTTCTGGACTCATTAAATAATTTCAAAATCAAACGAGATTACATCAAGTTTCGAACGAGTAATCATTGTGTGATAGTCGAAACAAAATATATTCTAGGCCCAAGATTAAAAGAGAAAACAGAACTTGTACGCTTTGCAATACAAAAGAACTAGAAGATGAAAAACATCTGATTTTTAATTGCAATACATACTCAGAGCTAAGAAAAACCTTTTTCGATAAAATGCACAGTATTGTGCAAATTAATCCAAACGATAAAAACAGTTTCATAGAAACTACATTATCTACCGAAAATGCAACAGCAACTTTTTTGTTGCAAATTATGTAAGTAAATGTTTTGAAAAACAAAGACCAGTCTTATGTCTAATGGCTACATATTTAATACGTTAAGTAAAGACCAGTCTTATATCTAATGGCTTCATATTTAATACGTTAAGACATACCAAAAATACCTTTTAAAGGTATAACAACGTAGATAATTGCCAACATATTAAAATTGTTGTTAGTTTTGTTAATAAGAATTACATTTTACTATAAAATAGAAGTTCTGTTGATAGTGTTTAATCGTATCACGAACACTTGGCACAATACCAAGAGAGACTATTGTGTTATGTTGTTACTAGTGTAATAACATATTATTGTAAATCGAAAATGCTTTGGCAATATGTAATAATTAGCATCATGCCAATAAAGCTTGTTATTACTACTTCTACTACTACTGATGCTACTACTACTACTATTACTACTACTACTACTACTACTGCTGCTGCTACTACTACTACTATTATTACTACTATTATTACTACTACTACTACTACTATTACTATTACTACTACTACTACTACTACTACTACTGCTACTACTACTAATGCTGCTTCTGCTACTACTTCTACTACCACTGCTACTACCACTATACTACTACTACTACTACTACTACTACTACCACCACTATTGCTGCTGCTGCTGGTGCTGCTATTACCACCATTTTAATACTTCAAATTTTGTTTACAAAAGTGATTTAACTGTCGTCACAGAAGGTGCGGAGCTGACGTTTCGGGCGTCAACCCTTCGCGTTCCAATTTAAATCTCCCTCATCAAAACAATATTTTGTTCACTGATAAATAACAACTGTTAACCATTTTACAAGAACGTGATTTAATTCAAAATGTATTGTTAGTGTTTGGGCGCTTGAAATCTACCCGACGTGCTGTTAAGTCTGTTTGTATTTTGGAGATCCTGATTTTCTGTTTCTACAGCAACTGAAATGCCGGGGAATTATCACGAATATTCAAAGAATTGTGTGAAACCAAAAATGAAAAAAGCAAAGAAAAACAAGTAGGATTAATTTTTTTTTTCAATGCTGGGTTTTTCCTTGTTTTCTTTAAAGCATCAAAGTAGTGTTCCTTTTATTGGGTTAATCATGCTGTGTGGCCCGTGCTGAACGTGTCAATTGCTACGCCGGTCACGGAGACAACCTTTCAAGTTGATGTTTTTACCCCGAGGCATTTAAGGACATAATACATCCTTGTACAGGGACTCCGGTCCTGTGGGCAAGGAAACCGGAGTCAAGTTAATGTCCGGAAACTATTTTTGTATATAATTGTAGTGCGTTAAATGACCCGGATTTACTGCTTGTTTCCTGCCGTGGGTAGGTGCACGTTGTTGTACAATAACGCTTGTTACGTTTCGTTGTTCTTCAACATTCTGCCGCGTCAGCAAGGCTGTTCATTCGTGTTCACTGACGCAGTTTGCGGAAGGAATCATGACGTTCTCCACAAGGGCCGGAAATAACGTGACAATAAGTTTAAGTGTTTCCTTCCTTTTCAAATAATACGCATGGATTTCATCACGTCCTCTTTTATCAGTTTTGGAAGCAATCGTAGCAAAGCAAGTCAAATAAGGCTCGTAATTATTGACCAAAGGATTGAACCAAGAGATATCTGTTACAGACGTACGAAAAAAGGCGAAGATATTTTCGGGTTCGACACATTCGGGATCTCACATTTGAAAGGGTATTTAGTTGTTTGGCAAGTTTTGGCTTGAGCAAAAAACTGCAGTATCATACAAATACAATAAAAATAACTGACTTGATTGTCATTAAGATTATTAAAGCCTGTAAAAATATTGATAATATATGTTTATAAATCGATTTAAACCCACACAAGCTGGCTAAGAAATTAAGAATCAAACGTTGTTTTGTATTACTAAAAACAACCTTTTTAACTAAAATAGAATGACTGATACTGACGAAATAGACTGCTTTTGTTTCTCTGCTTTGAAAAACTTAGCTCTCGGGAATTATACGAAACGGGAGTCGACTGTTATTAAAAGAACCTTGAACTTTGGTCTTGTCGTAGGTAATGCTTGTATGTTCCTGTTGTGCAAGGGCCTGTGAACCAATCTGGCAAGTCACATTCGGCTGTGTTACCACTTCGATGCTTCAGTGCATTGAAAGATGGCCGTACAGATTGTATGAAGAGTCAAATTTGCTTCAAGTCTCTACCTCTTCAAAACTGCTAAGAGGCTCTAAACTCGCGTCGAAAACATTAAGATCACTGCTACAAGCTGTTGATATTAAATTTACCCCTATCGACCTTTATTAGCTGACATACCAAATACCAGGTAATGGTTATTTACTAGAAGAGATATCTAGCAGAATCCGCAAATGTTATACGCTGTTTATATCCTGCGTACGTACGTTCGTTTTGTCACATCCTATTCAGACACATTACGTTTGTTGGGTGGAATGCTAATATTAAACAAAAAAATAAGTTCCGTGATTTAGCCATAAAAGGTCAGTGAACTGATTATCCGGTCAGTTTCCGATTATAGATCGATCATTTCCTGTTCGAATTAAGCGGCAGCTGTGCTGGGAGCGCTTCATCTCCGACAACAATCGTTTTCCAGTTCGATCAACGAGCTTCTCTGTGTGTAAAGTGAAAGGGAATGCTACTCAAAACTTTGTGGAATTTGGCACATGACAAAAGTAAGATTTTTTTAAAACGCAGATCTCTTTTTTTGTTTTATGCTTCCTTAGGAAATCTTGTGAACACTTACGTACAGTGTAAAGAGACTTGTGAAGTTTGTCTGTCCCGGCCTGACAGCTCAGGCGAACTCACAAGAAATGCTTCCTTTGTCTCGCAAGACAATGGTATCAGTGAGTGCCTCATGCCAATAGATCCCCGCCCACGTCTGAACAATCCAGACCAACCTCTATGACATCATCCTTAGCTAAAAAAAAATAACTCTACAGTGAATTGCCAGCATTGTACATTGAACGATTCGACTGTTTTTGAGAAGCTTCAAGTCGTGAAGACGAAAGGTGTGTTGTAGTTTAGTTGAACGGATCTGTTGAAGCGTACGTGAGGGAGGCACTGCAAGAGCTGTTTGTTTGCTCGAGGCGATGTGAGGATGTCAGTTTAAAAGGGTGTAAACAAAAGCCGCAGTGCTGATATTGTTAGGGTTGTTTTCGAACCATTTCCAGGCCATGAGGTCACGCGTAATTGTTGCGTGCGTTGTGCAAATTAGATTTCAAATGTTCAAGGCCTTCACTGTGAGAACATGTTTGAAATTCTGTCTCCGTGGAATATTGATCGCTTGAGCCCCGATCCGAAGCTCTACGATGCTGTAGTGGGGAGGTGGGTTTGAAGCAACCTTAAACGGGTGGTGGTATTTCTGAAACACGGATAGCGCGTGCACCAAGAACTTCCTTCCTCTTTTTAAGAGTATTTTGCTGACATATCCGCATTTCCGCCAGCAAGTGCGTTTTATATTCAAATTGTGGAAGTTTTTGTAGGAGTTAAATCTAGAATTTGTGTACGCTTGAAGCTGCAGAACACGTTTTTAGCGAGGAGTCGTTCTGTGAAAAAAAAAAGCTGACCAATGTTAGCGGTTTCGCAAAGAACGGGATTCGAAGAAAATCTTGGCCTCGCCAATACCAGGTAAAACTGCGTCTTACTGACATGACACACGAGTGAAAGCGAAAGGGAGGACTGAGTGAGAGGGTATATAAGATTAAGAGGAAAACTTGTAGATTAGTTGTACTGAGCTTCGTGTTGCTTGTCTTCTTGCAGGCTGGATCCGTCTCTCGCCTACCCCGTCCCTCTACGACCCAACTCGTTCGAACACGCACGTTTTTTAGACAAAATGCAACCCACAGTTATCAAAATAAAGGAAGAAAAAAGAGAAAGAGAAGGAGTATATACAGATCCTCTTCCCGAAGGTAAGCTTGCTTCCATGAGTATTCTCTCGCTATAAAAGTTCCGTTAGCTATACTTTCGTTAAACTTTGACCGGTACTGAACGATTAAGAAGCGGTTTGCTTCATACAGACACTTCAGTCACTGACCTCTCACTTCGAAATTTCTTCAGTTTATTTCATATAGATTCTTTGTTTTTCGTGAGAATTAAAAGTAAAGTATTCTAAAACTCCTTTCTAAAACTGAAAGGAAAAAACTATTCACTAGTCTCAGCCACTGACATAACCAAAGGCCCAACATATATTCAATACAGCAAAGATATATGAGTAGTAACTAAAAACTTCATGTATTTCTTAAACGTTTGATCAGTTTTAAAAGTTGAAATACAATGTACTCGCACGATCTAAGAATGTAAAAGGTTTTATTAGAAAATTTCATCTTACACTGTATGGAGTTTATTTCACTTTCAAGACCTCAGT
Source organism: Umimayanthus nakama (assembly GCA_027574985.1). Taxonomy (NCBI): domain Eukaryota; kingdom Metazoa; phylum Cnidaria; class Anthozoa; order Zoantharia; family Parazoanthidae; genus Umimayanthus; species Umimayanthus nakama. Next base: position 9,772 of record JAOBRG010336683.1, on the reverse strand, counting down.
TGTTTCATACTTCGGTCTATAATGTTAATAATATGTAATTCATTGGATTTTTGTCGCGCTAGCGGTTAAGTTTTGCATCAAATCACTAAATGCTTTTTAAAATATCTCGGGACTCAAACATTTTACACAATCGCAATGAAATTGTTTAAGTTGTAAAAGGAAGAAACTTTCTTCTGTCACATAACTTGGCTGTTGTTTATGTAGTTGAAACTGAAGTCAAAGCAGAATTCGCTGTGTCTGCTCCTTATTTTTTTCAGTTATGAAAGACTCTATGGAATTTGAAAACCAAATATATATTTTTCCCCGACACAAACACGATCGGCGAAAATAACTTCCTTTCATTTTGAGCAACATTTCTCGGTTTCCGGTGTTCCGGCTGAGGCTATTGTTGCAAAGTAGACTTATCGATATACGCGACAAAGTTTACTTCCCGTAATAACGATAGCTAACCTCAGCAAATGAATGAGATATTGAGTTTTAAACTAATTACCTAATCAGACTTGATCATTGTTATGGCTTCTGGAGGAATTCAATAAATATACAGCTTTACACCGTTGGGGGTGTTATATGATATGAGGGCGTAATACTCGCTCCAATCGAATCTTGTTGCTTATCTCGTGAATTCTGGAATAACTTCAGTCAAGTGTCACGGAAGGTGTTATGTCACGAAACATGTGGTAGATTGTCTTATTTGAATGGAGAAGAAGACTCATTTTCTTTTATTATGGCTAAGTTTATCTTTGGAAAAATATTGTTAGTTGAAAATTAAAATAAAGATCGTTTTATTACGTCTGAAATGGTCCATCATATTTTTGATTTAAAAAAATACAAAAATGATGTTGTATATTTTTAAAATGAAATTCACTACAATTTGTACGGTTTGAAAATAGCAAAACACTGTGCATATAGCTTCAGTTGTCGCAGATTTTAATGCTTTTTAAAGTTGTGCCGTCTTATGGAATTTCAGTACTACTACATATGAACAAGACTCATTCAGGCATGGAAACACTTACAGGCGAAGCAGGGAGGGGCCAAACCAATTAAATGACGTTTGTCTCGATGTTTCTAACGTATTCCAAACAGTAAGATATACGACAGCAATATGAATTGACCTGAAAACCTAAAACGAACTATATCGAAATCCGTTGTTTAGATTGCCATCTCGAGTTTTCTTACATGTTCAAGGTATATCAAGTTCTTTTAAAACACTGTAATCTTCGCAAGACTCTCCGGAATGCTTTATTCGTTTTAAAATTTAATCTTTTATGCTTATCATAAGGAACACGAATTGCGCGATTGTTCTAGCAGAGTAAAGCTGTACACGTCTTGAGGAGGTCTGATTTTACCAACTGGTATTGCATTGCACTTGTGTGCGCTGTGTTGTGTTATGCTGCGTTGCGTTCTGTCACTGATACGCTGTCTTGTGAACCGTGATTTGTCGTGCTGCGGCGGGAATGATGTACTGTGCGGTGTGGTGTTTTACTGTGTTATGTTGTGCTATGCTGTGCTATACTTCTTTCATTTAGGGTTTAAACCTATTGTTAATCAGTCTCATTCATATTGCGACAGATCAATTAACTGTTGTCTCTGGTGGAATTTTCTAGCAGATCCCAGGGACTGGTCTCGACAGGATGTAGAGCAGTGGCTAAGATGGACGGCTGAGATGTACAGAATCAGCGAGGTCAAGCCTGACAGATTCCAAATGAACGGCAAGGCCTTGTGTCTCATGACCGTGGACATGTTTATGTACCGGGTACCCGAGGGGGGAAATCTCCTTTATCAAGACTTCCAAAGAAGATTAAGAAGTGCAGTTGCAGGACAATAGAGTTTAACTACATATTCCAGAGAAATCCTATATTTATGTGAACTACAGAGATGAGTGACGAGCATTGCCTTGCTAGGAACTGAAAAGGTCTGTTGGGAAATTGTCTTGAGGCCAAGCAAAGAAAGCAACATTGTGCGGGTCCGAAGAAATGATATTTTAGGAACTGACTGCAGCCCTATACGGTGGAATGTACATGAACCAAGTTTGAGAGCTCTGACACGTTATCACCAGTGGTTTAACAGTGAACTCGTCCCTTTTTGAACCACCATACACGAAACGAAAAACACAAAGATTGGCTTTTCCCCAGTTTTATGTTTTAAAACTGCTTTTAAAAAACACTCAGACCAGGGATTTGGCATCTTTTTCGAGCGGTCTTAATATAGATATTGAATTTCTGGTAATTTTATTGGTTCTCTACTCACGGTATAAATCCTATATCAAGGCATCTTATATCTTGTAGTTTGTCCAAATATGGAAACCGACAATTCCATCACCGAAAGTTTTTCCCTCAACATGGCCGAAAATTCTGGTCGGTAGGAAAAAAATTTGACATGTTTGCTTTCAATGTTTCACGCTTGTTGACACCTTGTCCGCTGTCTAGCAGCCCATACCCAACTAACTGTTAAATGTTGTACTAAGGTAGGTTGTTATTTGTTGCCCTGATAGCGAAAGGATGCCGAACAACTGGTCTGGGCCTTAAAAAAACAAAGTATAAGGATAGGGAAAGTGTAATGCCTGTTTGTTCAAATGTTAGAATTCTCAAACTTGATATTTTTGGCTGAATTCCAAGAACGATGTGGATGGAATCGTAAACGTGCGAGGAAAGGCCCTGGGTACGAGTCTACAAGAAGAGAAGTCCTAAGTAAGGGATTATTTTGTCGTGTTGTCCGTTGTAAATAGCAAAGTGAACGAAACAAGGAGCACCCTGACATGCATGCGCGTGCGTTTATTTTGGATGTATATAATAGCCAGAGATTTTTTAAACAAAATTAAAAGAAACCTGTCGTTTAAATATCAAATGTCAAGTGTGTTGTTTTGAAGTATCTCATAGCAAAGCCGGACCAATACACTTACAGCTTTACTATAATAATAACAATGTGTCTTTAATATAGCTCTGATAAAATTCACATATCATGAGTTACAACAACGTTAAAAATGGTAAGAATTACAATAAAATAATTAAGAATTACAATAAGTATAGGGCTTGCGCTGGAAATATAAACTAAAATATATCCAGCTGATCTGAGACTATGAAACTAGCCAATCAGGTGCGAGAGAACGGGAAAAACTTGTTGTCATTCCCAGTTCCCAAAGCATGCTTTTCTGTGCGCGATCAAAGTTTACGAGACTACCGTGTCGGTTGCTGTTTATTTTGGTTATATACAGTTGATTCGGCTCAATCTTGCGTTCAAAAGTTTATTAAATTTCAGCGAGAGTCGGGCGGGATGATAACAGGTTTTTCCCGTGACATCATGGAGTCAGATCAGCTGGATATTTACGAAAGGTCATATTTTAAGATCAATCTATTTACAAAAGGAATTTTTAAACCGTTCTGTGTTCAGCTTTGGCTTGGTGTGACTGGCCTTCCTTAAGTTATAAGATTGTTTCTTGGGCTTAGGTAAGAAATCATGCATTTTCTAGGAGTTCCCGTATTGATATTTTCATCGAAGTAAATTTTCTCTTATAGCATCGGTCTAAGAACATTTGGACTGAACTCAAGTCAGCTTCTGACGCACCGTTAACAGTTATTCTATACAAGATATTAGGCAGGGCAATAGTTTCAAAAAGTTTGTCTACTTCAGCTTGTGCTATTCCCTCCTTCTGCAAAGTTCATATTATGTAGAAAACCCTAAGGCGACTGAGAAACAGACAGTAACTGCCCTTGTGTACCAATGACATAAACCATACCCCCCTTGTTGATCAAAACATGGTCATAACAGTGCAAGTCTATTTCATGCGGTGGAACATATACATGAGAGTGGAAACTGATGAACCAGTACCCTCAAAAGAAATGAACAAGAACTACACCATTACAAATTATGCTATCTGTTTACAATGAAACGTTTATCGTTATGCAATGAAAATATGGCTGAAAAGCCCAGTAGTACGAGAGCTTTAGAGTTTTTGACGGACTTGTCTTCTTACCGTAATTAATCGAGTATGCACCCGGGCGCTTATTTAATTTTGGACTTTTAGGGGGAGCGTTTATTCGGGAGAGGGCGCCTGTTAAACTTCCAACGTTTTAGTGGCAAAAGACATTTGAAATTTGTTGGTATCTTTCACTACACAACAAAGTGCAATATGATGATTCTGTCCAATAAAACATTTTTATACAAGTTTTAATATATTGAATAAAAGTCTTGATTCTTGCATTCACGCAATACAATCTAAAAACATTGTTTAATACACGCGATACATACAGTTTTCTCATAAACTTCAAGCGCATTAATCAAGGAAGGGGGGGGGGGGCGCTTGTTTAGCTTTTGGTTGTTTTAGGTGAGCGCTTATTCGAGAGAGGGCGTTAATTCGAATAAGTACAGTTAACTCGTTTTTTAGCTGGTTCCAAACTGTTATAACGGTGACTGAGGAGCCCCACCCTCAACTTCTCGTTAACAACCGGGACGCCCTTCAAGAAAGAGTTGTACGTCCGCGTTTGACTCTAGAACTCCACTGTGTTAAGGAGGTCAGCTTCCTCGTTTGCCTTTATAAGATAATCCAGCCAAGGTATGTTTTGTAAACACTGGAAGACAAGTTTTGAAAAAAAACTGTTTCATCTGCGTGGGCGAGTACGCTGAATAAATTGGTTTGATCATTGAAATGGGATATGTTGTTTAGCTGACGTCCCTTCGTCGGAGCAGACGTTTTGTCAAGCTAAACTTAGAAGAGAGGAGACAAGCAGACAGTTAAAATTGCAGTTTGATCAACAAAAGTGATCAGAATTGTTTCTTTCTCTCCGCATGGTTAGGTTTAACTTTGACGTTTCTAGAGATAGCTTTCCGGCCTGGCAGTGTACGTCGCGAGCACAAATAGAGAATTCGAAGACTGGGAATGAACCCATAAGATGGGCGGCTGGGTTGTTGCCTCTTGCGCACAAAGAACAATGCCCGAATAGCACAAGGTCTCGCGTGCTCAAAAGGGCTGCCATTTTCAATCTTCACGTGTTGCTTTTGCAATGTTTCCACGATAAACGTGCCATCGCCTGGAGGCGACAGCGAGAAATTCCGAATGATTGTACAATGTCGCCTCGTCTTCTCTGGTCGATCTTTAGGCACGTGCGGTTTTCACGTAAGCGGATACGACTATGTTCATGATAACTAAAAACTGGTGAAAAAAATGCAATCTATAAGACTTTGGAACACACACTTACAAGGGAAGCTCGCGATAACAGCATTATTAGCGTTCACTTTTTTTAGCTAAAGTTCAGTTGAGTATTACAAAGGTTACACATGGAGAATCCTACAGCGGGCAGTCAAGGGTGTGCACAGCGCTGTGGCAGTCAAAACGAGCAGTGTTGTGGCTGCAGTGATAGTAACAGAGCTGAGATAAGAATGTACACATTAGTGTGACAACGATGGCAACTGACAGCGCTGTCAGTTGACAATGCCGTCACAACGCTCCCAGCGCCACCGCTGTCACACTGGTGTGCACAGTAATGTTTAAGTGTTGCTGTTGTCGTTGCACCGCTGTCAGTTTACACTGGTGACATACTATTGTCGTTGGGGCACCGCTATCACAGTGGTGTCTAGGTCACTGCTTTCAACAGTTTAATACACCGCTGTCACAATGCTGTTACTACAACCAAAGTGGCAATTGTCAATACTGTGACAGAGTGGGCAGCAGTGTATAAACAACATTGTACATCTCGACCGCTGTGGGATTCCTCCTGTGTACACCTATCTATAAAACTGGTAACCATTCAACTATAGTTGTCACCCCATCTAAACGTTTGGTTTTAATTTTAACAAACTTGAAAAACTATTGCATAAGAAAATATACAAATTTATTTTGAAAAAAAATTGAAGTCTCCAAGCAATACAGTATAGTGGGTAACACATTTACATCCACAGGGCCGGCTTACCCTCCCACGTGACCCTCACCACACCAGAATAACCTTTCGTGTTTCAGGATTAACTACCCTGAGACTGTATTTCTGGGTTGCAAATGTTTAGTTTTCCTGGACATTGTGGCGAAAGGATTGTGTAGTAGGGTACAACCGACTTTCGCAAACCTCACATTAACCCCCTTCCCCTCCCCCCTACACACACACTCATCTAATCTACCTGCGAGCCCATCTACTCGCTAACAAAATATTTCGGTTATAGCCTCCTTGGACATACGCCCCCAAAATATGGGCCCACCTTATGTAATACGCAATTCAGGCTCTTTTGTTTCCAGTGGCACCCAAATTCTGGATAACAAGTAAGTATTCGTTTGTCTTGATGAATATAATTCTTAATTCTTCCTCTCACACCAGATTAAATTAGAACAAAAATCAACCCTATGAACAACTTGAACGTTTCTTTTATCTGTTAGCAGCCAACAGTTGGGTGCCAGGTGACCGGACCAAACCAGTCTTTCTCTTGGGAAAGGAAAACGAACGGGAAAGACGTTCGCCAACATGTTCCCCTTTCTCTTTCAAGTTCCTTGCTTCCTCTTTAAAATCTAAACTTCAAATCGAATGTTAAGAAGTATCTTCTAATCATAGTATACTATACGTCGTTTATTCTCAAACAACATCTGCTAGTTCTAAAGCGCTTTTTATCTGAAAATATCAGATACATTCATTACTGATCCGGTTTAGGATTTTAAGGGTGACCTAGAGTACCGCACGTTGTTTTTCCTTTTATGTTTTCTAGAATTGGAAAGAGTGGACAGTGATACTTTGATCTTCGGTTGGACTGCGGTCCTCGTCGAGCATATCCTTTCGAATTGCATTTATATTTCAGATATGTTTGTGCATATATTTTTGTTACACCGCTGGACTATGTGGTTGATTGCGGGTGCGTTTTGTTCAGCGCGTGCGAACATCACCACATAGCATTCTGGCGTTAGGCGCAAATTTAGTTGAACAGTTTCAATTCTGTTTTCGTTGCCTACACTATATTGATACTGGTATTTGTTCAGTAACTGTGCTCACTTAGTGTATGGCTCCTATAAAATGATCTGCAATTGGTCAAAGATTAAATGAAACCGACACCAATGAATTGCAGAATTGCACACATGTTAGTTATCATTCTGATGATCGGATACTGATTTAACTTTTTTATTTTAAGGGCAGTGCAGTTCCAGTTAAGCCACGCCTTAGTCCTGGTCAGACCCCTAAAAATAAAGATCCAGGTATTATTTTATACATCGCTTAACAGTTATATCAAAATGTAAATCATGATAATATTTACTTGGCAGGAAGTGGGCGCGACCCCTACGCACACCCACACAAGTGCCTACCCCTTATCTCGGCCACGCGGGATACCCTTACGTTTGGGTGTGGCCCTCCGGTTACAGGCTCTTAACTTTCTCTTAGCGAGTCTTTAAGAGCCTTCTAGTCATTTAGTATTACGTAACTTCTGTTTAACTTCCACAACCTCGAGCGATTTTACTTTTTACGCCCACTTCAAGACGGCGGTCTGTCATAGCTCATTTATTATTCGTAAATTCAGAACATAGGGCTATTGATGGTTGTTCATGGTTAGTTAGGGTTGGGTCAGGGTTACTTTGTAAGAACTTCAGATAAACACAGAAAAAATGTGACGTGTTAGCAGCGAATTGACGGGTTAGTGTAGTGGTAGTGAAGAATGGCTCCTGCTTATGGAGTCCTACGTTCGAGACTCGTTATGCCCATCTTTCTTCGGCATTTTTAACTTCTATTTTTTCATGAAATTTTCGAAGTACGAGTCTCAGTTGGAGCAACGTTGCAGTTCAAGTAAGCGTCCGCCATCTTGAAGTGGGCGTAGAAAAATAAATCGCCCGCCTCGAAGCTAATACCGCGTTTACACTATTGTCAGTATCAAATTATATTGAACGTGAGGTTCAAACCTTGACTGTATACTGTGTCAGCGCAGCTAACATATATTTGGTCAAACGATTTGTGTCATTGTGAGAATATGAAATCTCTCGCCATAACAACAGCTGAAGCTTATTACTGTTATTTACTTTGCAATAATAAAGAAAAAAGTCAATTTTTAAGTAATAACTTAAAGTTAACTTATTTACAGTGCAGGAACTGGAAGAAAATTAATCGAAAATTTTTGACTGAGCACCAGAAATAACGTTATGGAACTACAATTACCATCTAGTCAGATATCCACCGAGTGTTAAACTTACCAACAAAGGTCGGAAAACCAAGTTAACCCAGACAAAGAGACCTGATACACTGACGGTGCATTCGACTGACCTTATTTCGTCTATTCCCGAATATGAATAAAATTTCATATTTTTCTCCTAATTCGCAGAACAACCAATTATCATTTATCTAGTTAAAAGTCATGACTGGGGCGAGAGACGTAACTCAGTCGTGCTGTTCTCCTTGGCAGGAATTGTGACCAATAAGATTGGACAAGGCTTTTATTCTGTTTACTCCTATTCCGGAAACTGAGAATCAAAACATTTTAAAATAGTGTGAAACACATCTTGCTCTTTGCAAGTGTGTTTGGTCGCCTCTCTGTTAATGACAAATTAACTTTGGTGATCAGTACCAGCTAAAGGCCCGGATCGGCTGTCCGGCAACCTTTGCGCTCTTATCTGGTCGATAACATGCATCGGCCCAGCATTAATTATTTAACTTAATCTTAGGGCTATGTACAACTTTTTTTGCTTTATCTTTTTACCAGCTCGTCTCAACGCGAAACGTAGATAGATAGATAGATAGTTTATTTACGTGGAAAACACTTAGCTTAAGAGCTACTTCGCAGGTATCCACGAAAACAACATCAAATAAAATAAGAACACTGACATTTACAACATACAGTTAAAACTAATCTAGTAGAATCATACACTATCTAAACGTAGGGGTTATGTTCGATATACCAAGCGACAATGAGCCCTGAGTTGCGTCACAAAGAACGCAACAATATACTGTCACTTTAAAATAATGAACGATGGCACCTCACTTGGTATATCGACCATCACCCAAACGTGGGCTCTCCCGAAATGCTGTTGAGCGCAAGCAAGTTTTAAAAACGTATTTGTTGCGCTTACAAGTTGATGTTATGAACCCACGAAGTTAGTTGCAGGAAATAACTTACTTTTATCCCAGCTAAGCCGCTGTGGTGCGCATTATGTGATCAGTATCTTACGACTGTTACCCGCTCAGCTAACGCAAGAAATACAGGCTGTGCCAAAATCGTAGCATTTTCTTGTTGACCTGTCAAAGAATCATGCAAGAGAAAATACGATTTTTAACAGGTCTAAGAAACAGTGCTATGTACGCAGAAAATGATTTTGCGTGGGATCTTTCTTTATACTTTATTTTAAGCACAGACGTTGCCAATGAAAATACATCAGTCCCTGGAGCACATTCGCCACTTTTCACGCTCCTAAGGCCTGGTTCACACTTGTGAGAAAATAATAAAAAGTAGAAACAACAAAGAACTTGACAAAGGTACACCGAGTGTACGACAAGATGGAACAAGATGGAACAGGCTTACACCAGTGTTCCTTTGACTTTCACCTGTCATTTCTATTTCCCAAACATAACACATCTTAAAAGTGTAAACCTTGTTCTGGGAAAACAAGAATACACACACTAAGTTTTCACAACCTCAGTTAAATTCATCTTTCAAAACTTTAGATGGAATCCAACCAATCAAACTCCTCTAACAGTACGGACTGCACAGCATCATCATTATCATCGTCTTCAGCATTATCATTGCCGTATTTCTTCTTCTTCTTCTTCTTCTTCTTCTTCTTCTTCTTCTTCTTCTTCTTCTTCTTCTTCTTCTTCTTCTTCTT